>CM046804.1:28972340-28997340 GCA_025617405.1 Perca schrenkii | reverse complement strand
CCATTTAAAACAAAATAACTGCGAACTGTAAATATATTTTAAAAATATATATTTATTGTATTTAATTAAAGTGCATCAACATAAACAAAATTGCAAAGGCAAACCCTTTCTCTAAGTGAAAAGTCACTGTGCAGTGTGCAACAAAGATTGTTAAACAACCAAATTATTTATACTGTATTTGGATTAAAAAAAAATCTAAAAAATCGATTTTTTGAAAATATGAATCTATTTGACCTACCAACTCGATTTTTAAATCAAATCGATTTTTTTCCCAGGCCTATCTGTTACACTCTTTTCCCTTTTATTCCCTCTCCTCACTCATTTCTCTCCCCCATATCTTTAACTCTTTCTCTCACTCTGTCAATCCTTCTCCGCCCATCACTCTGTCTTTTCCTCCTTTGTCCTGTTTTCTTTTCTCATTCCTTCATGTTACTCTTCTTGTCTCCCTCTTTCTCTCTGGCCGTCTTTTTTCTTCTTTTTCTCTCTTCCCTCCCTCTCTCCCTCCCTCCCCTTTTTCTGCTCCTTCTTCTCTCTACTTCTTATCTTCTCCATCCCGCCCCCCCCCCTCTCTTTCATCCCCTCCTTCCGGTGGTAGTAATCACTCTTTACCTTTTTCCCCATTTAAAGTTACACTTTCTGTCGTCTGTGGTTTTAATTAATCACGCGACTCGTTAACGAACTCTCCCCCTCGACCGTTAATTAATCAGGTTTCTGCCTTAATGAACAGTCTAAACTCGTTAAACCTGTTTCGCTCTTAATTAGCCCGTTAGCTCCGGGGCCTAGCGCTCCGACAAGACTATTAGGCACTACTACGCCTTAATGGCAGCCGCCGTGGGTGTGTGCGTGAGCGTGTGTGTTAAGATTACCTCACTCCCTAATGGGGCTGCTCAAATATTTATAGGGCAGGAAGCTGAATGGGAAGAATGATAGCGCTCAGGGAGACAGCAGACACTGAGGGAGTACATGAGAAGACTGATGCTGCCTTCAAGTGCTCCTCGTAAGCTCCAACTTCCGACCTCGGAAGTTGTAAAGCTATGGAAAGCCCAAAGGGTCACAACGCGCCTCGCTCCTCCTTCATGGCAAAGATTTCTGGACCCGACACATGTCTCTAAATGAACTTTGGATGCCATTAAGGCCAATATCACCTCATGGACACACATTTTCAGAATATTAGCATCTTGTTTGTCCCCAAAAACATGAATACTAGTCTGGATCTGGCGCGTCAGGCTTGTTCCGCTCTCTGGGCTCTATCTTGCACCCGACGCAAGTGTCTTCGCTAGTTTAAGACCGACGCGGTTGTCAATTTCCCGTCCAGCGCCCGCGTCGTTTAAATAGCAAAATGCACCTGCGCCCATCTGTGCACCCATGGGCGTGCTGGTCTTACAGGGAGGTGTGTTCAGGTGCATTCTGGGCGTGCTGGTCTTACAGGGAGGTGTGTTCAGGTGCATTCTGGGCGTGCTGGTCTTACAGGGAGGTGTGTTCAGGTGCATTCTGGGCGTGCTGGTCTTACAGGGAGGTGTGTACAGGTGCATTCTGGGCGTGCTGGTCTTACAGGGAGGTGTGTTCAGGTGCATTCTGGGCGTGCTGGTCTTACAGGGAGGTGTGTTCAGATGCATTCTGGGCGTGCTGGTCTTACAGGGAGGTGTGTTCAGGTGCATTCTGGGCGTGCTGGTCTTACAGGGAGGTGTGTTCAGGTGCATTCTGGGCGTGCTGGTCTTACAGGGAGGTGTGTTCAGGTGCATTCTGGGCGTGCTGGTCTTACAGGGAGGTGTGTTCAGGTGCATTCTGGGCGTGCTGGTCTTACAGGGAGGTGTGTTCAGGTGCATTCTGGGCGTGCTGGTCTTACAGGGAGGTGTGTTCAGGTGCATTCTGGGCGTGCTGGTCTTACAGGGAGGTGTGTACAGGTGCATTCTGGGCGTGCTGGTCTTACAGGGAGGTGTGTTCAGGTGCATTCTGGGCGTGCTGGTCTTACAGGGAGGTGTGTTCAGGTGCATTCTGGGCGTGCTGGTCTTACAGGGAGGTGTGTTCAGGTGCATTCTGGGCGTGCTGGTCTTACAGGGAGGTGTGTTCAGGTGCATTCTGGGCGTGCTGGTCTTACAGGGAGGTGTGTTCAGGTGCATTCTGGGAGTATGGCTATCTTGAGGCAGCGGGAAGTGATCGCACCATTGACCAACAAAAACCTGGTCTAAAGTCAGTAACGCAGCATTTCATTGTTATTTTAACAGAGCATTAGTAAAATGCTCCTAGGCTCGTACACAGCGTGCACACTATGCTTGTTACACACACAGGGACGCACAGCAGCAAACACACACACACAGACACACACACACACACACACACACACACACACACACACACAGGGGACTCACAGCAGCACTCACACATGCAGAAGATGACAAATAAAAATATTACGGCCTCCATCATAACAGCAACGCTCCAAGGTCCAAACGCGCCTGGCTTTTAAAGAGAATGGGAGATGATCTCTGATTGGTTGATTGCATGTTAACGCCCAAAACACACCTCTGATTAATGAAGACACTAAGGACAACCCTTTAGGACCATGCGCCCGGCACACGCACCCTCTTTTCTGTCGTCAAACTAGCAAAAGTGGATTTGGACACGCCCTAAACACACCTGCGCCAGGCTCTTCACGCTGTGTGCTCAGATCGTTAAAATAGGGCCCTCTGGGAGTGGCCGTTCTCAACAACAAGAAACTTCAAGCTAGCGAGCTACACGCTGAAAATTGGATCGTATATATATATATATATATATATATATATATATATATATATATATATACTGGGACATTTTGGGACCGACTGGTGGGATTTCTGTGTACGTACACACGGCGATACACTGGTAGGAGCTAATAACATTTAACCATGTATCAGCTCATTTAAATAGCTCACGTTACTGTATTGTGTCAACAGTTAACGACATTTAATATTGTATGAGGCGTTTTCTTTTGCGGGGTGCAAATGTTTCCACCAAAATGAGTTCCTTCCCGAGACGACTTAGCAGAGCCACCGTCGCTGGGTTAGGGTTGGACCATTGTGATTGGTTTAAAGAAATGCAAACAACCCCGGGAGTTTTTTTTTCTCCTATCCTGGAATACATCTGTGGTGTAGCCAGACCTTACTCCACAGCGCTGTGGAGCAGTGGAGAGAGAGCTGGCCAATGTGAGACTATTACACTAATCTATTTCAGCCCCAAAACACAATGTTGTAAAAGTTTGTCGGCTTAGGTTTTGGAGCATATGATGTCACCTACATGTGGTGTTGGGTCGTATATATCTGCCATTGTGAACGTTGTATCAACTGGAAGGTGGGCTACAGTTTGTTAATTTGTCCGAGCGAGACATGCAGGATAGGCTTGTGTTCAAATAAAGTTTGTTTTCTAAAGTCCTGTTTTTGTATCTCCGTCCATCTTTTGTAATGAGAACTCAGTAATGAACTGCTTACACTGAGAGCTGTAGATTTGAGTCCTTTAAACTAGGGCTGCCACCTCTTAGTCGATTAGTCGACTAATCGGTCGTTTTGGTCTTAGTCGACTAAGATTTCTTTAGTCGATTAGTCATTTTTTATGCTTATTGATGCTTAATTATAAAAATATTTCAAGAAACGTCTGAGCACATTTATGGTAAACACAAGATTTAAAGTGGTGCTTTTGCAGGATTAATTGTGGAGAAACTCAGTTTTACAGATGGTTAATTAACTACATTTATATTGTGCTTTTCTAGTCTTAACCACCTCTCAAAGAGCACAGCTCTGTCAATTAAATCAACTAATCGATTAGTCGACTAAATCCTCTAAGTGTTAGTCGACTAAGAAGTTCTTTAGTCGAAGACAGCCCTACTTTAAACGAGGGCTGGGAACTTGACGACTGGGAGACTTGACCTGTTCTGATTCAGCTCTGCAGAAAGAACACTATTAAGACCGATGCTATGTCGGAAACAGATAAAAGCCATTCTAAAAACGAGTAAACCAACACTGATTGACATTTGAATGCACAATAAAAAAAAATAAAAACATGATTTATAAAAACTGGAGCTCTCTTATCAAAACAACCCAACACCAATCTGATCTGACAAACCCTGGACAGTATGTAGACCTGTAACTTGACTTGGCCTTCTCTCAAGTGACTTCAGACTTGGACTTGCCCCAAACGCTTTAAAACAGCTCTGCTGAGTGACATGGATAGGGCAGAGTCCAGTAGGATAGAGCAACGCGAGCGATCAGGTGATAACACAGGATGTTAACAAACCCTGAGCTCATTTAATTCAGCCTGGGAAAGGAGCCAAGTGAGCGCATCCACGATGTCCAACATAATCACGTACCGCTTATAAATCAGTGTGTGTCACACACACACATACAAGTGTCCTGAATCACAAGGGACGGTTTTGGCAAATAAAGTTCTATCTTTGACTTCCAATCAATCCCGTCAATTTAATTTCCCCTCGGGGGATACTGCCTGCAGATTTCAGGGAGTAAAATCCTAACAATACGGCATTCATAACAGCCAAAATTATGTAACCAAGACCTTGTGATAAAGTCACATTTTCCTTTATGTCATGCAGACAGATTTAGAGCTGGGGCTGTGGAAACTTCTCACTTCCCCACTAAAGACATACTACTGGACACTTAATGTCACTCATGTAGCATATGCTAACGTGTTAGCATTTAGCTACGTATCACTGAACGCGGCGCATGCTCAAGTATCACGATCTGCTGCCAACGTCTGGACGATTTATGTCCTCATCGGGAAGTTGGGAAGCTCACAAAACACCAAACTCAGTAATTTGCTGCAGCAATTTGGTTCCGATGAGCCTTGAACCGTTGCTTCAGCCTTCAGGCGAGTGAAAACCCTTCTGCCAACAGAGTGAGGTCATTCCACTTGTTTCCAATTCTGCTCACTTGTGTCAGGAATTCTCTGGCAACGACTGTGAGGATCTTAACACAGAGAACAGGGGGAAGATACAGGCAGGTTGCTGCATGTGACTATGAAGAAAATGAAACGCAGGGCGTGTAACTTGGCTCCTGATTCAAAGAATCGCACGGAAACAAATGCAATGATCTCACTCCCATTCATAGATTTAGCCTTAAGTATAGGACAAATGGGATTTTAAGACTTCTAATCAAATTACGTGTCGATGGTTATCTTTAGCGAGAGGAAACGCATGACGACACGCGCGTGGTATCGAGCTCAGGAAGGTTTTGGTGTTGACATCACGGTGACATCAGCGTAAGGATGAGGTCAGGGTGTTGTGTTGCCCTGATGAAAGTAAAGGATGGATGGATGGAGAAAATGGGAGCGGGGAGAGAAAAGAGAGAGATGAAGAGTGAGAGATGCCGGGAATAAGTGGGAGATAGAGAGAGTGATGCGTTTGGGATGCAAAAAAAACCCCAAAAAAGAGAAAGAAGCAATAACGGAATGAAGGAAGGAAAGAGAAAAAGAAGATGAGGGAAATAGGTCAGCATGAACTCACTGTTGAGGGACTGGGTGGAACCAGATGGGAAACACATGCTGTGAAACACACACACACACACACACACACACACACACACACACACACGCACACACACACACGCGCGCGCACACACACACACACACACGCGAGCGGGGGTGGAGTCTGATGGCGACCTCTTGACACCAGATGAAGGGAAGACACTTCTTCTCTCCTCCCTCGTTCCTCATCATTCACTCCTAAAAACCTCATGCATCTGATGTAATCGCTCGGCTAACGCGCCTCACTGTCACCTCCGTGGAATTCTGGGTATTTGAGTCCCCAAAGAGTGCTACAACCAGGAGAAGAGTGTACTGTAACTCCACAGCGAGGCTGCGTTTGAGTGCCGTGGGAGAGGAGGTAAATAGCAACAACCTTCATGTCAGAAACAGCTTTGGATAATACATTTTCCCGAAAAAAAAAACAAGGAAAATTTTGCAGAAAAAAACTCCCAAACATTAGAAAATACCCAAATATTTAGACATTTCACTGGACAGGTTAAACCACATGTCGCCACAGCATCACAGAATAAGTCGTCATCATTTCCTGAAAATGTATCAAAGCCAAGCGATGGACCGTACCATCCCATGTGGAGCGGTCCACGTGCTGACTGCATGGGAAACATTTGGGATTTTCCCCACACGTGCGAGTGATGTGGTCCCTCTGTAAGCATATTAAAGAGAACCCAGCGAGGACCACTAATCCTGCTGGTCGGGGGATACTGCCAGCTGCTTCCTGTGACAGGTGGCATCCCGCCCGTCAGGACGTCATCACATCCTTTTAGTCCCCCCCCCCTCGATAACTTTAACCCCGAGGAGCCTCGTCTGAAACCTTCCACCACCCTCTCACCAAACCGTTAAGGGTGTGTTGTTTTCCACCGAGGAGCCCTTAACCCTTGTGGAGTCTTATCTAATCATCTTATCTAGTTTAAGTCTAATGAACTTTTTCTTTTTCTGGGTCAAAGTGTAAAAAAAAAAAAAAATGCCACCGTTTTGCTCGTCTTTTTCGACACTTTTGTCACATTTCTGTCAGTATTTTTCGCCGCTTTTTGACGTTTTTTCTTTTAAGCTTTTCCCATGCTTTTGTCACTTTTCCTGACGTACCTGAAGATTTTCCTGCCGTTTTTTTATCACTTTTACCGATGTTTTTGTCATTATTTTTATTTATTTATTTTTGCCACTTTTCCTGCAGTTTTTGAAGATTTTCCCGACATATTTGTCACTTTTTTTCCCGAAGTTTCTGTCAGTATTTTTCGCCGCTTTTTGGACGTTTTTTCTTTTAAGCTTTTCCCATGCTTTAGTCACTTTTCCTGACGTACTGGAAGATTTTCCTGCCGTTTTTTATCACTTTTACCCATGTTTTTGTCATTATTTTTATTTTATTTTTTTTGCCACTTTTCCTGCAGTTTTTGAAGATTTTCCCGACATATTTGTCACTTTTTTTTCCGAAGTTTCTGTCAGTATTTTTCGCCGCTTGTTTTTTTACGTTTTTTCTTTTAAGCTTTTCCCATGCTTTTGTATCTTTTACCGATGTTTTTGTCACTTTTTTTTTCCGAAGTTTTTGTCACTTTTGTTTCCAGAATTTTTTGCCACTTTTCCTGCCGTTTTTGAAGATGTTCCCGACATATTTGTCACTTTTTTTCCGAAGTTTCTGTCAGTATTTATTCGCCGCTTTTTTTGACGTTTTTTCCTTTAAGCTTTTCCCATGCTTTAGTCACTTTTCCTGACGTACTGGAAGATTTTCCTGCCGTTTTTTATCACTTTTACCCATGTTTTTGTCATTATTTTTATTTTATTTTTTTTGCCACTTTTCCTGCAGTCTTTGAAGATTTTCCCGACATATTTGTCACTTTTTTTTCCGAAGTTTCTGTCAGTATTTTTCGCCGCTTGTTTTTTTTACGTTTTTTCTTTTAAGCTTTTCCCATGCTTTTGTATCTTTTACCGATGTTTTTGTCACTTTTTTTTTCCGAAGTTTTTGTCACTTTTGTTTCCAGAATTTTTTGCCACTTTTCCTGCCGTTTTTGAAGATGTTCCCGACATATTTGTCACTTTTTTTCCGAAGTTTCTGTCAGTATTTATTCGCCGCTTTTTTTGACGTTTTTTCCTTTAAGCTTTTCCCATGCTTTAGTCACTTTTCCTGACGTACTGGAAGATTTTCCTGACGTTTTTTGTCACTTTTACCGATGTTTTTGTCATTTTTTTTTCTAATTTTTTGCCACTTTTCCTGCAGTTTTTGAAGACTTTCCCAACATATTTATCACTTTTTCTGATCTTTTTTCTGTGCTTTTTTGACATTTTTTTCCTACGTTTTTCAACGTTCTATTATCAATTTTTCTTTACATGCTATAAAATTGAATAAAACACCCAAATTCAATGAAAGTAGTGAACTGATCATTCATTCAACTTGTGAAGAGCGTTGTACGGAACCATGCACGTTATTTTGTTTTAAAATGTGGTTGAAAGAAACCCACTTTTTGAAAATGGGAGGGTTAAGCTGCTTCTCTAACGCCTTTTTGATTCTATACCAACGTACGAGCGGTTAAGAAACCGGTCTTCCCAGTTCTGCAGGTTGCAAATACCTTAACAGGTGAGGCCGTACAGTACAATACAGTAGGGTTCAGTATGATTACTTTTCTTTTGTCTTCGTAAGTTTTTAAGTCAAACAGCTGACTCAATTTGTTTCAAGTGAGTCAGTGGTGGATTCTGGGAAAGGGTTGGGTGAAAATCCCCAGGGCTGATGGGAAATACACACACACACACACACACACACACACACACACACGAGTTCCAGGTTGTGTATGTATTTTATTGCTTTGGCAACACAACAGTGACAGTCGTGCCAATGATGGATGTTTCAATTTAACTGGGTTCATTTTTTCATCTACTGTTAAAGAATTTCAAAATAAAACCTAAAAAGTATTTCATTTTTTCATCTACCATTCAAGAATTTGTAAATAAAACGTGGAGTTTTTTTTCGTTTTTAAAGTCATCTACTTTTAAACAATTTCTAAATATAAACCACACAAAAATGGGCAAAATAAGATAAACACAAAGACTTGCGGTCTTGCACAGCTGTATAGTCTTGTCTCACATGAACACTGTGCACTTCTGTACTTGTGAGGACCCTCATTGACAAGCCTAACCTTCACCATCACAACTACATACCAGACCTCAACCGTAACCCTAACCTTAACCCCAAACCTAGTTCAAAAAGACTTCAAACAGTCCTTTAAAGAGGTGAGGAGCAGAAAATCACTCACAGACTGAAATACGCTCACATTTGTGCACGCTGTGCGAGAATAAAAAGCATCTGCATTTGCAGATTTGTCCATTACCTAATGGAAAAAGTGAAACGCCTGTTCAAAAACTTAATTTTCTGCTGTTTTGCAAAACCCCAAGCCATTAATATTAGTGGTATGAAACTACTATTATTCCATGTTGATGCAGAAACCATGCAGAGCTCCAGAGTTGAGGCTCTCTTCATGGGCAGACCCTGTATCGTGATTCTGGGTCAGCTGCATGTTCCCTTTCTCTTTGAACAATTATTGCGGGTCACACGATGATCACAGGACGATCCAGAGCTGAAAGTCGCATTGCTAATTATAAGAGCATTTTGTATTGTGAAATAATGGACGATACTCTCAAGTAATGATTCAGCAAAATGGCTTGAAAGCGGAACGTTTGGGTTAATATCCAGGGTTTTCAGAAAGTCCTGACCTGAAATGTTTGCCGGCTCCTCCTGAAGAACTCCGAAAGAACACCAATATCCAAAGCACTGACGCTGGAATCACAAACTGAACACAAACTCACAAAGTATTCCTCATCACTACCCCAGAATAGGGAAGTTGCTCAATTACATCATGTCTGATTGGCCAACCTTTAGGTTACGATAAAGTCTGCTTTGCTGTAAACCAGATTAATCATCACATGCACAGTTTCCCATCACATACTCTACTAGTGCGTTTTATATCTCTGAAAGAGGGTTAATCGAGTACAACGAGGTCGCTGTACCGCGCTGACCCTTGCACATCGTTCTCTCCTCGCTAAACGTCGGCAGGTTGCAGCTGATTCCGCGGGTGAGAAAAAAAGTCTAATTAAGGCGCCCCACACTTCTCACACAGCTCACATCTAAGAAACTGGTCCGACAAGTTCGGCAACATGTCTACAGTACAGGCCAAAAGTTTGGACACACTTTCTCATTCAATGTGTTTCCTTTTTATTTTCATGACTATTTACGTTGTAGATTCTCACTGAAGGCATCAAAACTATGAATGAACACATATGGAATTATGTACTTAACAAAAAAGTGTGAAATAACTGAAAACATGTCTTATAGTTTAGATTCTTCAAAGTAGCCACCCTTTGCTTTTTTTATTAATAAGGGAAATAATTCCACTAATGAACCCTGACAAAGCACACCTGTGAAGGTAAAACCATTTCAGGTGACTACCTCATGAAGCTCATTGAGAGAACACCAAGGGTTTGCAGAGTTATCAAAAAAAAGCAAAGGGTGGCTACTTTGATGAATCTAAAATATAAGACATGTTTTCAGTTATTTCACACTTTTTTGTTAAGTACATAATTCCATATGTGTTCATTCATAGTTTTGATGCCTTCAGTGAGAATCTACAATGTAAATAGTCATGAAAATAAAAAGGAAACTCATTGAATGAGAAGGTGGGTCCAAACTTTTAGCCTGTACTGTATGTCATAATGAACCTCATCTAGTTTTTACAGCACCGGCACACAGGAGATGTGTGTTTAATGTTGACATTATAACGTCTTTCAAACTGACACTTGACCTGCTCGTATTTCCATCCTTTAAAAAGACTTTAAGGAAGCAGGGTACATAGATTGTGTTTCTTTCTCACCGAAAAGTCGTCTCATGAGAACACACGATTCCACCCCTCCCAACAATGGAGGTAAAGAGTGTTTTTTTTCTGCTCGGAAGTCCATCCTGTCCGCGACCGATTTCAAATCGTGAATATTAAACATGTTCAATATTTACGAGTGTGAGTGGATTACACCGAGGATGCAGTCTAGTCTTGCTGTACCCGGGTCAGGCTTCTGTGGGAGAGCAGCGCTCATATACACGGAGCTTATAGCGCTGATCAGCGGACCACCGAGGGAGGGAGAGCTTGGGGGAGACGTGGAGCAGCGCTAACCTAATGCAGGGTTGCCCCTACCATTAGGTGCCGAGCCGTTTTTTGGCAGCTCCTAAGCCATATGGATGTGAAACGGGCAAAAAAACAGCGCCAGAAAAGTTGAAAAAAGCCTCAAACAAACTGAAAGAGTTTTCTCAGATCTGATGATTGTACTGTACTGTGTTGGACTTCTTTAACAAGTTTTTTGAGTATTGTTTTATGTATTATCTGCTCTAGCTTTTCCATAGTTTTAGACACAGATATGGTGATTATCGGTCCAAATGTACGTCAAATTCCATATTGTTTTTTATGAAAAACATCACATTTTGTTGAGGAAGGACCCCTAAACTTCTGGCTGATTAGACCTGTGCCCAGGACTCTGTTGGTGTGTATTAACTGATTGACTGACATCTTCCTGAGCCTCCAGTTAGCTCTGCTGCACCTGTCGGGGCAGGACACATCTTTATCATTCTTATTGGTAGATGAAATTTGTGACGTAATAAATTCCCATCTATTGCTGTGTTCCCCACAAACTTTTTAGCCCGTAAGTTACGACTCACGACTTAGTAGTCGCGTTCCAGGCAAAGTCACGACAAACCCTTCTGGCTAGCGTCAGCTAGCGGCTACCTAACGTTGACGTCAACTAGCCACTAGCTGTTATTAGCAATTTCTAGTCAGCGGCATATTTTGGACTTCATTTAATAAACATAACGTGTAGTAGTACACAATTGTGTGTGTATTGCTTTGATTACAATGTGCGAAATTTCTTTACGTTGCCTATTTATGTCTGTTTATTTCTATTTCTTACCGTTAAGCAGCGGCATCTGTACAGCATCAACAGAACATAATGAGCATAATGCTGCATTCCAGGCCGTAAATTACAACTTCAAATCACAACTCACGACTTGGAAGTGTACCAGACAAACCCTTCTAGCTAGCGTTAGCGTTAGCTAGTGGCTACCTACCGTTGACGTTAGCTAGCGCTAGCTGATACTAGCGATTTCTAGATTTCTAGGCGACATATTTTGGGCTTCATTTAATAAACATAACCTGTAGTAGTACACAATTGTATGTGTATTGCTTTGATTACAATGTGCGGAATTACTTTACGTTGTCTATTTATTTCTATTTCTCACCGTTAATCACTGGCGTCTGTACAGCATCAACAGGGGTCGCCATTGTTGTTTATGTGTGTGTGACGCCAGAAACTGTAACTGGGAGTATACGACCATCTGGTACCAGTTCGCTTTCACAGGGAGAAGGTTGTGGAAACACGGGTTACGAGTTGCCTGGAACGCAGCATAAGCTCCGGCCCACCTTTAACCTGGGCAGAGGTCTGATCAGCTAGAATAACTGACATCACCTGTGTGGGTGGCCAGGGCCTTTATTGGAATCTGTTGTATCAGTATATCTGGTGTGCTCTTTTGGCCAAATCATTCTCTCTCTCTCTCTCTCTCTCTCTCTCTCTCTCTCTCTCTCTCTCTTTCTCTCTCGCCACACACTATAGGAACAAAACTGTTAAATCTATTATTACCTGTCGTTATGTGTGTGGGGTCTCTCCCATTTCCATCATTGGTTAGGATTGAATCTTTTATTGTGGGCCAGGCATTAGACAGCTGAGAGGAGAGTAGTTTTATACAGTTCTTGTCATTGCTGGCATGTTTGCTCGGACCTTAATTGACAGCAGACGCTCGCTTGTTCTCCATCCACAACAATACGCTGTTTTTTTTTTTTCCGTTGTTGTTTTTTTTATACAAGATAATATTTCCAATACTCGCAGCGAGTTTAAAGTTACCATCGCAGCTGTTTGCCACCTGTTTTTTCGCCTCGCGTGCTTTTCCTCGCTACGTCTGCATGCGAACATGTATTTCCATTTACGTCGTTGCCGTGCATGGGGCTGCAAAAACAAACTGGATTTATGCTTGTGATGATATCAGGGCAGACAAAAAAAAATAAAAAATGCCTCTCTTACCGCCTCTGGAGGTTGTCAGGGGCATCTGGATCCTCCCTCGCTGTCAGTGAACCAGAGCGTGGGTGCATTTACCCCTGGATTATTTTTCTGTTTAGCTTCGTCCAAATACTGTGGCGACCCGTAACTCGAGCCAGTTCAAAAAAGTTTTGACATGTTGGGAGTTTACTCTGCACTCGGCACCGCATATTTGCAACCAAACTGCACCAAACTAAACTCGTTGAAACTACTCAGCCTTTTGTTGCATCTGATCCTATGTTACTCTGTGTTTAGTTTTTTTTTTTTGTGAGAATGTATTGTGTTGATGAAAGCCACATTTCCCACAGGGGAGAGTAAAAAAGTCCTCGACCCCGAACAGCCCTTTGCCTGTGTTGGAGCGCGAGCGTTACCCAACTGGAGCAAGACAGCTGCATCAATATCAGACTGGAGAAAAGAGAAGGAGAGAGAGAGAAGGGGGGTGAGAGAATAGAGATGGCCATGACAGAGAGAGAGAGAGAGAGAGAGGGGGAGAGGGAGAGTGGGGAGAAGAGGTCAGCAAGGTTCTATTTTTATCTTTCCTCAAGTCGTGTCTCGGCTTGAATGGAGGCAAAGAAGCAAAAAAGAATTGTGTTGATAGGCGCACACGCAATTTATTTCATAACCTTGGCACACGGCAGGCTGCGGAAAGTCAGCGAGTCCTGGGAGTGTGTCAGTGTGCGTGTGCGTGTGCGTGTGCGTGTGCGTGTGCGTGTGCGTGTGCGCGCGTGTGTGTGATCACAAAGCTATCCGAGCCGTCGTCGTAGCCTCGCTCCGACTTCCCCGGAGAGCTCGAAAAACATCTTCTCATTGCAACATTTTATGGTGTACAGATTTGTTCTTTCACAATATCGTTTTTTTTTTCTCATACGGCCTTTGTAATCCCTGAGTGATGCTTATATTATAGTGTGTGTGTGTGTGTGTGTATGTGTGTGTGTGTGTGTGTGTGTGTGTGTGTGTGTGTGTGTGTGTGTGTGTGTGTGTGTGTGTGTGTGTGTGTAAGCGTGTTAGGGCAGGTAACATATTCGTTTATGGCTTACTCAGATGCTTTTTTTTTGGTCTGCCAACCACAGTGTCTGTGTCAAACCCAAATCATCCCAGCAACTAATGGTAATTTAGCTCGCTGGAATGTGCGTGTGTGCGTGTGTGTGTGTGTGTGTGTGTGTGTGTGTGTGTGTGTGTGTGTGTGTGTGTGCGCGTGTGTGTGTGTTTTACAGTAGACTTCTTGTTCCATATCTGGTTGTGGTCACATTGAAATTCGGTCTTCTCCTGCTGTTGTAACTATTTACATTGAAGGAATTCTTTTTTTTGGGATGCCTCAGCACAGAAACCAACTGGCGATGCTCCATGATAAGGAGAAATACCTTTGTTTATTTTCTAGTTGAACTTAACTTTCACCCTGAAATAACGACTTCACTTTAAGTTTGTCCTAACTCGTCTCCACTTACGTCCCGTCCCTTGATACTGGAAGAATCGGTGTGAAAAGGATAATATTTTCTGAACTGTGTATCTGCCGTAAACACTCTCAAATTAAAGCTGGAAATCCGAATCTTTAGGATGGATGATGGTCGGCAAAACAACCCCCAAAAAAAGCGTGCACTGCACCTCTGATCTCACCGTATACAGATGTTTACATATCGGTAGAATAAGTCATGAGTCTCTGTTTAATGTTTCTTATCGGGGGAACCTTTCTTTATAGTGGGTTTATGTTGTTTTGGAACAAAGTTTAAATGCACCGAGTGGAAAATACTCCAAGCTGTATGGAGAGCATCCAAAGGTTGAGGAGACAATCCTGAATCACCCTTCACATGTGAACGTTCAGGTTACGTGTACAAGGACTTTGATATGTGGATGGAAACTGAGCTTTTGCAGAACATTCTTGGCCCGAAACACACCGCTCCGTTTCACTCTGGTGTTTGTGAAATGCACACACTTCGGCCACGTCCACACGTACCAAAAGAGATCCCATATGTAAATCACTCAAATCATAGACAGTATATAAACTGAACCACCAGATCCCGTTGCTCTGGACGGAGACCAGTGAACTCTATAAGCACTTCTCCGGTGCTGGCTGAGCATTACTGAGCAGCCTCCAACTGAGAGAGACAACGTAAATGTGACGTGAGCAACGTGTCTGAAAGTGTGAAGTCTTCTGGTAGCTGTGCCGAGAGAAATCTCAATCATTCCCAATCTTACAGAGACGGAGAGCGTAGGTATATGTAAGGAGATAAGATAGGCACAGGCTAATTATTGCTAACTAAAATGCTAGTTAACATTAGTAATTACTGATCACTAACATGCTAGTTAACATTAGTAATTAAACTTAAACAGCTAATGGAAGTCCAAACTGGCTGAGAGCTTCTCCTGTACTATACGGTAATTCCTCTACTGTGTGACAGTAAGTCTCGTGGTTATGACCCAACCGTTAGCCTATTTTTATAAAAGCGTCTGCTACGGAGCCATAACGTGAGCTACAAGGTAATGGAGCCTTTTATACATTGTCGTGTTTCTTTAGAAATAAACAACGGACAAATAGAGTCTTTAAACGCTTCAGATGTGAAGTTATTCGCTGTCAAAGTGGCGTCAAAATGAATGGGAGTCAATGGGATGCAACGGGAGGTGATCGTTTGGTAGCATCAAAATGGTGCCATAGGAGGTTAGAGTTCTCAAGCGAAGCTTACCCCCTTCCTTCATATGCCAGGCCTATAGGTGGCGCCGTTTCTGCTACAGAAATTCACCCAAAAAACGGCAAAGGTCGAGGGGTTTGGCAATGACATCATCGGTACGCAAGTGTGCGGCTTCGAGGGAGGCATTTTTGAATTTTTTTCGCTCCTGGGACCAGATTTCAAAAAATTGCGTCTTCTGGCAGTGCGTTTACAGGATTCGTTTGGCCGATCGGCCAAAACGATGCAAAGACGATGCAAAACCATGCGTCTCCGTGTGGACGGCCCCTTCATCACACCCACAAAATCAGCGTTACACAACTCATGCTGTGCCGTCCGCTGTCCTGTAACAACCTGTGATCACTGAGGAAAAGGAGGTTAAGTGTCAGCGTACCTGTTTGTCTGTGCGGTCTCAGTTCGGTTTCAGAGAGTTTCCTCACGTGGCCATCCTGTAGGAAAACACACGAGAGAGCGATCGTGAGTGCGAGTTCATGACTTTACCATCTCAAACCCCATCTACAGAATCTACAGCCAACTCTCATTCACATCTTCGGTGTCAAGGATATTGCACAGTTCAGAAAATAACAGATATGTCGGACTGAATTTGGAGTCAGTGTGTATGAAACTATGCAAAAAGGACATGGAGAATATTGTTCTTTTGATAAGAGCGCAGCCATCAAAAAAAACATCTAGGAAGTTTGAATATTTTACTCAGTGAAAACATTGTGTAGCTTTAATAACATACTATTCATATACAATCTTAAAACTGTGGGCGGAATCAATGTGTTACAAAGTGAAATATGTGTTTCGGTGCAGATATATCTGTGTATATGCAAGTGGTTTCATGGTGTGTATGCATGTTTGTGTATTTAATCCGAGGGGTTTCTCTCTGTGTGTGTGTGTGTGTGTGTGTGTGTGTGTGTGTGTGTGTGTGTGTGTGTATGTGTGTGTGTGTGTGTGTGTGTGCATTTCTGAGGGAGTCCGGTCACTATCGCAACAGGAAATAAACAGGATGTGGCGGAGGAAGTGTTCACCGGAGCTGTGAAGCCGAAACTCCACCCTCCCTTTTAAATATCACTCACACACACACACAGACACACACGCACGCACGCACGCACACACACACACACACACACACACACACACTAAACAACTTCTTTAGCAGGAATAAATGAGATTTTGATTGAGAAAAAGAGGGGGGAGGAAAAGAGAGGAGGAAAGAAATAATGAGAGAGAGAAAAAATGGGAGATAAAAGAGAGGGCAAACAAAACAGAGTGAAAGAAAACAGGCAGAGAGAGAGGAAGTGAGAGCAAGACAAATGGGGAGAAATGGGGGAAAAGAAAGAGAGGACACAGAGAGGGAGAAACAGAAAAGAGAGAGGAAGCCGAAGGGAGAGAAAGAGAGAGATGGGGAGAAGCTAAGGTATGAAGGAAAGAAAAGACAGGGGGAAGAAAGACTAGAAAGTTGTAAATGCAATAGAGCAAGAGAAATAGGAGTGGGGGGGGGGTCAGAAGGGGGAGTAAAAGAGAGAAAGAGAGAGGGCGAAGAGGGGGGAGATAAAAGAGAGAGAGAAATCTCACAGCCAAATTCATGTGATTTGTCGTCTCTTTGCCACATGGTTTATAGTGTGGCGGATACGCACACGCACACAGGCACAAACACACACACACACACACACACACACACACACACACACACACACACACAGGTTCGTGACACTAGTCTTAACCCTCAAACAGCCCTTTAAACTTGTGGGGTCCAGCATTTTGGCCCCACAAGTATACTGGACTCCCCCGGTTATGGGACCCCACAAATATAGTTAAACAAGAACTTACACACACACACACACACACACACACACTGTCACACGAAGGCAGGGAAAAACTGTAACACTGTTTTTCTTTTTCATGTCTGTCAAAACACACATACACCGCACACACATACAGCGCACACACATACAGCGCACACACATACAGCGCACACACATACAGCGCACACACATACAGCGCACACACATACACCGCACACACATACAGCGCACACACATACAGCGCACACACATACAGCGCACACACATACAGCGCACACACATACAGCGCACACACATACACCGCACACACATACACCGCACACACATACACCGCACACACATACACCGCACACACATACACCGCACACACATACACCGCACACACATACACCGCACACACATACAGCGCACACACATACACCGCACACACATACACCGCACACACATACACCGCACACACATACACCGCACAAACATACACAGCACACACATACACCGCACACACATACACCGCACACACATACACCGCACACACATACACCGCACAAACATACACAGCACACACATACACCGCACACACATACAACGCACACACATACACCGCACAAACATACACAGCACACACATACACCGCACAAACATACACAGCACACACATACACCGCACACACATACACCACACACATACAACACGCACACATACACAGCACACATATACAGAACACACATATACTCTGCACACACACACCGGCGAGGGTGAGTTATGTTTCCATCCGTCTGAATGGAGCTTTTCCAAAGAGGAAAATGAAGCCATCCAGCTGTGTTTAGTCTTTTTCATTGTCTAACAACATGATCACATTTAATCTACAGAGCAGCTCCTCAGCATGTTTTACCCATAATCCCGTTATGCTGATCCCATGACTCAAAGGAGCTGACGTGAAATTGATCAGGTCTGGTTATTGATTAGAATACCACAGCTACTGCAACAGCGGGTCATTCAGTCATTCATTTTCCAGACTGACACAAATGAGTAACCAGCACCCTTACTCGACCTCTGACACACAAAATATGTAAAACACAAAAAACTTAAAGCACACTTAATCCTCATCGCATAAGGACAAAGACGATAATTGGATGAAGGCAGAAGAAGAAAGCGTGGTTTATTATCAGTAGTCAGCACTTTACAGTAGCCTTAATCAGGTTAAGATCATTAGTGGGAAGCTAAACACACTTAAGGGAGTCTAATGAAGCTGATGTAAGTTACGTGACACCACAGGCTTTAAAGGGAAAGCCCATTAATTATTGCTTTTCTACAAACTGCTTACATTTTGCACGCAGTTGTGTGTGTTTTTCTTCGGATGATCACCAAGTGAAGGAAAGATTTTCACCTCTTCGCTGTTGACTTTCAGCTGTTGCAGCAACTTTTATGCACTGAAGCAATCTGAAGATATTAGTTAGAGTCAGCGAGAAAAATCTTAAATTTTAAAGGTTCTATGACATGCTGCTTTTGGGATGCTTTTATATAGACCTTAGTGGTCCCCTAATACTGTATCTGAAGTCTCTTTTATATAGACCTTAGTGGTCCCCTAATACTGTATCTGAAGTCTCTTTTATATAGACCTTAGTGGTCCCCTAATACTGTATCTGAAGTCTCTTTTATATAGACCTTAGTGGTCCCCTAATACTGTATCTGAAGTCTCTTTTATATAGACCTTAGTGGTCCCCCTAATACTGTATCTGAAGTCTCTTTTATATAGACCTTAGTGGTCCCCCTAATACTGTATCTGAAGTCTCTTTTATATAGACCTTAGTGGTCCCCCTAATACTGTATCTGAAGTCTCTTTTATATAGACCTTAGTGATCCCCTAATACTGTATCTGAAGTCTCTTTTATATAGACCTTAGTGGTCCCCTAATACTGTATCTGAAGTCTCTTTTATATAGACCTTAGTGGTCCCCTAATACTGTATCTGAAGTCTCTTTTATATAGACCTTAGTGGTCCCCTAATACTGTATCTGAAGTCTCTTTTATATAGACTTTAGTGGCCCCCTAATACTGTATTTGAAGTCTCCCAAAATTCAGCCTTGGTGCAGAATTACAGCCACTAGTCAGTCAGAATTTGAACCACCAAACATCCAGTTTGTCCACAAAGTCTATACTTTGGACCTTATTCCAATTCAACATCCATAAACATGCAGAAGTGAATGAAATTAATCACGTTGACAAATAGTTTTTAAATGCAGTACTTCTGTTTGTTGAGAGAGTGTGGAAAGAATGAGGACAAACCGATGAAAGGAGAAACTCAGCAAAGAGAGAGGGGATGACATGGAACAAGGTCACAAGTTGGATTCAAATCCACAACATCTGGAAGACATGGCTGCAGGCTGGGAAATTACCACCAAGCCACCGGCCAAACTCTGGCAACCTGTGGCTGCGACCGGTGGGCCTGTCTGCTGGACCCAGTTTTGGCAGGTAACCAACCATCATTTGGAGTTTGATTCTGCCCTAAGTAGCATATTCGGATGCCAAAATGAGAAGGAATCAAGTGGATTTTGGAACCTGTTAACCACTGTAGGCTGGCAGATCAAACGCTTCAATCATTCCTGATAGTCTGCACAAGTTGCTCCCCAATAAAATAATGTCAAAAAAAAAAAACTTTCTGAAAGGATCAAATCGCGCTAATCGCATCCTTCCCCCTTTAACTTCTTTTCCTACCTTCTCTCCAAACTGGAAGATGGAAAGATCAAGGCAGAGACGAGACAAGAGAGGGCAAAGGAGAAACAAAGAGGTGTGGAATATTCCTCTGTTGATTTTCCGTTCAGTGCAGACTGGGAAGTAAAATGGCCTCTGGGTTTGGTTAGTTTCTATTCTCATCTCTTCCCTATTCCCTTTTCCCCCTCCTCTATCCTTCAGTGAAGCCGTCTCCTATGGCCACGGACTACTTGTATTTCTGTTTGTGTCCCAGTCCTGCTTCTCATCACCCTATTCTTTCCAGCTGTGTTTCAGTTTTAGAATATTAAAACAATCGACCAACCAGGCAACCGCGCAAACAACCGATCAACTATCTGCCCTGTGACAAGCAGTCCAAAGCAGCAACGTCTGATCACCTTATGAATCTAATAACTTTTCGACACACTTTCAAAAACAACCGCCCTATCAACTAGCTAAACAACTCGTGCATGTATCATGCAGATGTTACAGGATTTTTTAGAAGCTGTGCTCGTCCACTGACAGAACTATTCAGAATCAGAATCAGCTTTATTGACCAGGTTTGCGTAGACAAACAAAGAATGTGACTCCGGCTAATCTTTGCTCTGAAAGTACAGCAATTAACATATTAAGAATAAAAACAGAGATGATGGTTAAGAATATAAAAATATTGTGTACAGTATTACAATAAAATACAATTTACAATGTTACAAAAGAAATATACAAAAGAGAGGGAAGGAATAGTGCAATATCGGTCAATAGACTGAGATTTAAGGATCTGAATATGAGTACAGTGCTAGGCAGATCAGTGCAATGGTAATATATTAATAATTAAATAAATAATTATAAATAATTCCTCAGTTTAACCAATCAAATGATGAGCAGGGGGAAACACAAAATTTACAGACAACCTCACTTTGAAATTTGATGGGAACTTTGATATATTCAATCAATCACTCAATTCATACTTAAAACCAAAGACCCAACACTTAGAGTATCCTAAAGTTTACCATTCAAATCCCTCATTGTACAAACCTGTCATTCTTTCAACCTACCAACCCATCAAACACATGCCAATACATTCAATCAACTCCAAAATATGCCACAATTGCAAACATCTGTTCAGTAAAGCAGCTATGTTTTGAGACATCCCAACTAGGGAATTTAAGTTCCCAATAGACTCAGAGCACGAAACGCTTGAGCCAACAGACAAACAGCCATCCACCCGCCAAGAAATGCATAGAACTATTCTTTACAAGACCTTCAAATCATGCCAGTAAACATATTCAGTTACTATCGAACAATCACAAATATTCTTCGTATATGTAACCAAACAGCAAACTAACTGACCCATCCACCCGAACATCAGCCATCCAACCACCCGAGCCCCTGTTCAACCATTCAACTCAACAAACAGCCAAACTGTGGAGAACCATTGACCAGCAAATCATGAAAACATAACAATCAGCCAGCCATCGAAACTAACTACCTGAATATCCAATCAAAAAGACTTCATAAACATCTAACCAGTTTGACCAAACTTTCCAATACTTTCCTAAGATTTTACAATCGAGAATGCCTAACAGTCAGCCACCAGTGCTGTATCTAAACTCCTATCAGCGTCCTAAATTACTATTACTATTAGGCTTACATTTTGAACATAAAACCATTCGTTGATCTTTGTCTCAATCAGCCAATCAATCAGGTGCCTAAAACATCCACAAATAATGGTGGATTCAAATTGGCCAGTGACTTTTAACTTGAATATGGGCATATTGCAGTCATTGTATGTGCCGGTTAGGACTGACTGAAGACATGTAGAGAGAAGGAAAGGGGAAGGAAAATGCCTAGTTTATATTCCACTGTTAAGCTGCTCATTATGGAGCCAGACACCCCCGTGCCCCCCCACAAAAAAAAACACACACACACACACACACACACACACACACAGACACTCAGACCGCAGAGGAATTTCCTACTTTCATATAAAACTGATAATGGGATGTGTCCCAGCGGGAGTGGAAAATCAGAGGTGACTTACGAGCCTCCACATTCCAACCCCACACACACACACACACACACACACACACTAACTTGTACACCTCTGGGAACGATGGAGAGAGAGAGAGAGAGGGAGAGAGAGAGAAAAGTTTGGCAGTGAGAAAACAGTTAACTCTTCTGAGTTTCCATGTCTTCCCAGCACTGGGCGTCTTTATCCTTTCTCTTTCGTGTTGATGGGGGGGTGGTGGGGGGGAGCAAGGGGGTGGGGGGGGTTGGGGGGGGGGCAGTTGTGCTCGGCCTTTACTGAGCAGTCAGGAGGGCAATTCTTTCAACACGTAGCTGCAATGTGTGACACAGCTAGAGTCAAATTCAGATTATGGTGAAATGAGGACGCAGAATGCTAATGGGACGAGGAGAAAAGAGATTATTGGAGAGGAGAGGACAGAAATGATACCTCTCTCTCTCTCTCTCTCTCTCTCTCTCCCCTCGTTTGACACTGAGGTGAGGACAAGGGTGGATGCAGGAGGGATGACCGCGAGAGAAAGACGACAGGAAAAAGGAGGAGGATGTAGAAAGCATCAGAAGAGGAGAGGAGAGGAGAGGAGAGGGGAAAGCAAAAAAGGAGCAACAGAAAATATGTTACTGCAATAAGCAACAACACCACTCTTCCTCTTTTCTCTCTCCATCACGCATCATTCTTTCTCCTTCTAACCCTTTTTTCTATCATTCATAATCCTTCCATCTTTTCCCCCCTCACTCCTACATTGTCTTATCATCCCTGGTTCTCTGTTGCTCTTCCCCCCATCACTTCATCATCCCTGTATTTCAGCCTCTATCACTCCCTTCACCCCTTTTCTGCTTTATCACTCCTCTCTCTCTCTCTCTCTCTCTTTCACGCCTCAACATCCCTCCATGCCTCTGTAGCTCCTCCTGTCACCTTTTCTCTTCCCCCGAACGCTCCCCCACTCCATCATACAGAACCTTCTACATCTCCTCTTCTATCCCTCCCTCCATCTGTCCTTCGACATCCCTTATCTCTCCCTCCATCAGGCTCTCTGTTCCGCTCACCCCTTCATTAAGCTTGGTTGATTTTAGTTGTATACGTCGGTTCTAATTTTGCTGTAATGGTGTTTTTATAAGTGAGATGTTTCAAAAAATAACATCAAAAGTCCATCCTTTTCTCCATCATTCCCTCAACATCCCTCCATTCCTGCATCCATCTGTATCCCTCCTCACTTCTATCCTCTAGCATTTTTTTCCCTGTCTGCCTCCATCTGTCCATCCCTCCCTCTCCTATCATCCCTCCATCACGAAGCTCTGTTTGCCAGGCGACCAGAGGCTATGATATGCTGCCACTACCTGCTGTGTGTGTGTGTGTGTGTGTGTGTGTGTGTGTGTGTGTGTGTGTGTGTGTGTGTGTGTGTGTGTGTGTGTGTGTGTGTGTGTGTGGTCCTGGCAGCGTTTGCAGCACAGAAGGTATAAGGGGCTTATACCTGCAGAGAGAGAGAGAGAGAGAAAGAGAGAGGGAGAGAGAGGGAGAGAAAGAGAGAGGGAGAGAGAGAGAGAGAAAGAGAAAGAGAGAGGGAGAGAGAGAGAGAAAGAGAGAGGGAGAGAGAGAGACAGAAAGAGAGAGGGAGAGAGAGAGATATGAATGTGGAGTGTGTTTTGAAACTGGACGACAAGGTGATACAGCCACCTGTCCTGCTTGAGCATGTGTGTGTGTGTGTGTGTGTGTGTGTGTGTGTGTGTGTGTGTGTGTGTGTGTGTTTGTGTTAAGGATAGGCCCTACTAAGCGGAAGCTGGATTGTGTTCGGTAACATGAGTTTTGTCGTTGAGACACGCACACACACACACACACACACTCACACACACACACACACACCAGGGGCGTAGGCAGTAATGGGCCAGGGCGGCACTGGCCCGCCCACTTTACTCACTGGCCCGTCCAGCCAAGTTTGATCAAAATACGTTTTGTTATGAAAAATATTCAAATGTATGCAAAAAAACAAATAATAACAGGACTAGCTAGTTGTGCGTGTTTTAATGTGTATTTTCTTCTGATTAAAACAAAACTGTTTAAACCAAACAATCAAACCATTAGATCAAACGCCTTCGGAACGTATAGGTGGTTTCTATGGTAACAACAGGCAGACTCTGCGGGCTGCCTTCAGCAGCTAACGTTAGCTAGCTGGCTGTTTAGATGACGGAGCTACCACGGATGTGTTAAGCAATGCACTGTTAAAAGTTACCGCGACAACAATGGCTTCTCTTTAAAGTGGTATGGACAGTTTTCTTGGATGGAGTCCAGTGTAAATAAGGACGAGCTTTTCTGCAGCATGTGCTGACATTTCCCCAGCGGAGCTGACGGCCCATCAGCCAGAGAGGAGGCCCTCACACAGGTAACATTAAGTCAAACGTCTTTCACGCTTCTTGTGTTATTAATTAAGTAACCTAGCTAACCTAGTAACCTTCCTATTTTAGTAAGAAATGGTGAATACTGATGATGGCTTCTAGCTGAAACGCGTTTGTGTTTTGCCCACATTAAATAAGAAGATAACTTCTCTGTGAGTGACCTAGCTAGTTTTGAGTTTTCTTTGGTCCTGTCACTGCCGTGGACTTAATACACTGTCTAAGATTTGGCACCTGGCTGGCCACTTTTCATTATATCTTTCATAATTTAGCTAAACAATGCTTGGCTGCAAGTTTTCATTCTTTGATTTTCTTTTAGTGCTGGTAGCCATTTGCTGCTCATGATCTGACCATATAGTCCTGAAGCAACAATGCTGTTGCATTGTTCCATGTGTGATTCTGTCTGATGTAGGCTATTCTATGTCCTGCAGTATGTAAACGCCTTCTCTGCTGTTTGGGTTCATGTTTAGTTGCCACTTGGTTAATTTTATAATTAATAGTGGTGTGCAGAGCCAATGCTGCTGTTTCTGCCGGTGCAAATATTTTTTAGTCTGAATATGTTACAATCTACAGGTTTTTGTCTATATTGTTGTGTACAAACTTTTTAGACGGAGCTTTGTTGGTTGAGCATGTTGGAGACAGTACTGTTATTGCCGTTGTAATGCAATATGTTGGAAGGTAAAATCGTTGCTGTTTTTTTCAGTTAGTCCTTTTTGCTACTTCGTCTTTTTGAAAATGGCCCACCCAGTTTTGTACTGGCCCGCCCAAAATACTATTT
>CM046804.1:28947340-28967340 GCA_025617405.1 Perca schrenkii | reverse complement strand
TGCCAACATGCTGTGAATGTACAGTACAGTGCATATGCGAAGCAAACTTTTATACACACACATGCATTGTGACTTGATAAGTTTGAGTCAGTAAAGGAAGTCAGATGTTTTCTGCACGTGTGTAGTTAGCGCGAGTACTGATTGTTTGTATATTATAGTGTACAGTAGGGCTGTTCAATCAATCAAAATGTTGATCGGGATTTCTATTTCGGTTCCAAAACCATCACAAAAAAGGTAAAGAGGTGACCAAGGGGGTAAAATTTCTCCTCGGAACGCGTACCTCCTATGGCGCCATTTTGATGCTGACAATTCCATTGACTCCCATTCATTTTGACGTCACTTTGACAGCGAATAACTTTACATCTGAGGCGTTTAAAGACTCTATTTGTCCGTTGTTTATTTCTAAAGAAACACGACAATGTATAAAAGGCTCCATTACCTTGTACCTCACGTTATGGCTCCGTAGCAGACGCTTTTATAAAAATAGGCTAACGATTGGGTCATAACCACGAGACTTACTGTCACACAGTAGAGGAATTACCGTATAGTACAGGAGAAGCTCACAGGCAGTTTGGACTTCCATGAGCTGTTTAGGTTTAATTACTAATGTTAACTAGCATGTTAGTGATCAGTAATTACTAATGTTAACTAGCATGTTAGTGATCAGTAATTACTAATGTTAACTAGCATGTTAGTGATCAATAATTAGCCTGTGTCTATGTTATCTCCTTACATATACCTACGCTCTCCGTCTCTGTGAGATTGGGAATGATTGAGATTTCTCTCGGCACAGCTACCAGAAGACTTCACACTTTCAGACAGGTTGCTCACGTCACATCTACGTCTTCAAGCTCAGTTGGAGGCTGCTCAGTAACACTCAGCCAGCACCGGGAAAGAGACTTCTAGTATCCTTCACTGGTCTCCGTCCAGAGACACCGGGGTCTATTGGTCCAGTTTATATTTGTCAATGGAGTGGTGGATTAGCGCCACCTGTGGATCAGTTATGAACTGTGTATCCTGTTATGATGTCCCTGTATGTGTGTGTGTGCGCGTGTGTGCACCAGACAAACAAAGCAGGGAGCCACTCACTCCATAGGTACACAGATTAAGTCTACAGATGTACACACACACACTGTATGCATACACTGCATCCGCACAACACACACGTATGCTCTTATAAATGCACGCCCACTTGGGAAAAGATCTCTGTGTGTATAAATTACTCTCGCTTTTTGAGTCTCGCCCACAGTGTCTCTCTTTGTTCATGTGTGTGTGTGTGTGTGTGTGTTCGCGCGTGTGTGTGTATCCTGCCCGTCTTGTTGTAAACTGAGAATACAAAACATCATGCATTTCATATGAGTTTCATATGAATCCAATATTCATATATGCACAGTGGGCCAAACATAAGGTCAGAGTGGATATGTACGTACTCTCTCTCTCTCTGTGTGTGTGTGTGTGTGTGTGTGTGTGTGTGTGTGTGTGTGTGTGTGTGTGTGTGTGTGTGTGTGTGTGTGTGTGTGTGTATTTGCAGACCTCAGCAGCCTGCGCCTAGTTTAACACCGGTGTATACAGTATTCTATGTATTATGTATTGCCACACACACAGAATTATGAATTATATACAGGTGCAGCCTACTATCTTTACGTACCGGTAGTCATTCTACTGTGGTGTTTGATTTCACACGATGCCATGAATGTTTTGGGCTTTAAATCATTTTATATTATCACTTATAATTTAATGAATTGGCAAAAAAAAAAATCATGCTTTTGAAGTTGAGCGACAACATGGGAACACACACTACCTCTAACGAGGCCAGAGAGACGTCTGCTCTCTCCTAAGCATTAACTGGACATGTTTAATGCAGGACTCCATTGTTGACTATGAGCTATCTCGTAAGCGTCCACACACACACACACACACACACACACACACACACACACACACACACACACACACACACACACACACACAGGTTTGTGGCACTATCTTTGTGGGGACCCGTCATTGACATAATGCATTCCCTAGCCCCTTACTCTCACCTTAACCATCACAACTAAATGCCTAACCTTAACCCTTACCCTCACCTTAACCATCACAACTAAATGCCTAACCTTAACCCTTACCCTCACCTTAACCATCACAACTAAATGCCTAACCTTAACCCTTACCCTAACCTTAACCATTACAACTAAATGTCTAACCTTAACCCTTACCCTAACCCTAACCATCACAACTAAATGCCTAACCTTAACCCTTACCCTAACCTTAACCATCACAACTAAATGTCTAACCTTAACCCTTACCCTAACCTTAACCATCACAACTAAATGCCTAACCTTAACCCTTACCCTAACCTTAACCATCACAACTAAATGCCTAACCTTAACCCTTACCCTAACCTTAACCATCACAACTAAATGCCTAACCTTAACCCTTACCCTCACCCTAACCATAACCTAATTCTAACCCTAATCCTAAAACCAAGTCTTAACCCTCAAACAGCCCTTTAAACTCGTGGGGTCCAGCATTTTGGGCCCACAAAGCTGTCGGGACCCCACAGTTATACTGGACTCCTGGGTTTATTGGACCCCACAAATATAGTTAAACAAGCCCCAACAACACACACACACACACACACACACACACACGGTTATGAAACAGCTGTTGAGTCGAGGTCTCTGTATGTATCTGAGCCTTAAGAGTGCGGTTTACATAAATACTTGATGGTATCTGGATTGCTCTCGGTCTGAAAATAAATAATCCGCCCTGTTAGGCTCTCACACCGCGGGGACGGAGCGAGAGGGAACGGAAGAAGAGATCAAGGAAGAAAGAGACGTCAACTGTCAGCGCGTGGGTGGATGCAAAACCTACGGCACATCGCTTGAACCTGCCATCGTCGTATTTAACAAGGTGGTGGGGGGGGGATAACGAGCGTTATCGTTCAACAACTACAGCTCCCGCAAGGCCTGGACGCCCCTCTGGGTCTATTGTTGCAATGTCTCGGTGCGTTTGTGTTACGTTGGCAAAAATGGGAACAACTGATGGACCGACACACAGAGACAGACACAGGTTTTGCCAATCAGGAGCAACAATTCCTCATATCTCCTACTCGAAAACACAAGTAGAAGGCCTCTGCTTCTCAAATCCACAGTCTGTAAAATCAGGGCTGCACGATATGAGGGAAATATTTAATTGCGATTATTTTGACTGATATTGCGATTGATATTTCATTCACGATACTGGAGGGAATGATCATTTTTGATGTGTAAATGTAATTGATTACAGTGTGATTTTTGCGAGGATCCGTACCAAACAAAGATGTTTTCTGTAGTCTGTAGGATAGGATTTGTAGGCCGGGATGTCTCTGCAGCACCACAATGCTTATTTCAGAACGGTCTGACACATATTTTGCCTTTAACAAATATCGTGCCCCATCCTGGGACTTGGACATTGCACTAGTCCACATTGCCATTTGGATAAAATTGTGATTAATTGGGCAGCCCTACTGTAAATTATGATGTGAACTTAGGAACTCAGGATCAGACCCAATATTCATTGTTTTAACTTAACATAAAAAGCTGAACTGAAGTGGTTATATTGCTCTCTTCATATCCACCAGACTCCTTTGACAACAACAGTGATTTTACCTCGTGGGATGAAGGACTTTCTGCTCCACCGCTGCCTCGATGGGTTTAGTTTGCTCGCGTTATCGTGTGCCCTCTGGTGTTAGTTTTAACCAACAAACTAACCAACCAGATCAAAACTATAATTTCAACACCTGCTGTAGAGGAAGTGATGTGGTTTCTGTTTCCGCTGTGTTTGGAGTCAACAGAGGCAGAGAAACTGGGTCAGTAAGACAGCTGAAAACAGCAGCAACAACAGAAAGAGCACCGCCCACAGAGCTCCGGTTTCACCCTTTGAAAAGGGGGGGGCGACCGTCACGAGCACACTCGAGCTGAAACATCGCCGCTATGACTATAAAGCCCGGGACACACTAACCCGATAATCGGCCGTGGGACAGTCTGGCGAGGCCGGTGACGGGACTCACCCGGAAATGGCGTGCAGAATGAGTGTGACTAGAGTCTCTCAAAATCTGACGAAAATCTTTTAAACTGACCTTTGTCGATCTGAAATGAAGACAGATTCAGCAACTGCACGGCCTATTTCTCTCTTAAAATGTTCTCAGAAACACGTTGCGGTGAACTATTTTAGTACAATATGAGATATCGTATTCTCAACGAGCCGCCATGACAGTCTGGCTTTGAATTTCCAGAGAAAACAAACCCGTGTGACGCGTTCGTCCAATCAGCTGCCAGTTTTCATTTCTTGGGCAAAAAAAAAAAATCGATTTGATTTAAAAATCGAGTTGGTAGGTCAAATCGATTCATATTTTCAAAAAATCCTTTTGATTTTTTTTTATCCAAATACAGTATAAATAATTTGGATGTTTAACAATCTTTGTTGCACACTGCACAGTGACTTTTCACTTAGAGAAAGGGTTTGCCTTTGCAATTTTGTTTATGTTGATGCACTTTAATTAAATACAATAAATATATTTACAGTTAAATGGAAGAGGGGGGAAAATCGAATCGTAAATCAAGTTTTTTATTAAAAAAATCACAGATTTTTTTAGGGAAACAAATCGCAAATCGCCCAGCTCTAGCGACAATACAGATGTTTGGACCGACTCGGGGAGACTGATCAGCCGACTGGCTTTTCTGTGGACAGTCGGCCGTCTGGCCGGTGTGTCCTGGCTTTAAACAAACTAACGGAGGGATTTCAGAGCAGAGATATGAAAGTGTTCCGGTTAAGATGGACGAGGTAGAGCGTAACCTGATTTGGAAGGCCGTTTGTCTTCGGTCGCCCCCCACTCGCTCTCCTCCTTTGTTAATGGAGGGATTATTAATTTCCTGTATTCCATCTTTACGGCATTAATATTTGATGATTAAATATGGCTAGAAGCGTCTCGTCCATGGCCGGGGCGCTGTCTCCGTCTTTGTCTCTCCGCCGTTTTGACTTTCTGTCTCACGAAAAGTGTTTTATTTCTGTCTCGCGTTGCGTTTCAGTGTCTCTTGCTCCTTCCTTTTCTTTGTGTATTTCACTCTGCCAATCTCTCGTCCCTTTACCCTGCAAATGTCTTCCTTTTCTGCTTTCCTGACTCCTGTTCAGTCCCTTTTTCCATTTCCTTATCTCTATTTTAATCTTTTTTCTGTCCGTTTCCCCACTTGAACGCCTCTCTTTCAGTGTTTTCTTTCTCCCTCTCCCCTCCGTCCTCCTGCTGCCCTAAGCAACCGTAACAAGTGGTTATTTGAGCCTGCCTGATATCCAGCAACCATTTGTGGATTTATTTAGCCAATGAGAAGCCAGAAAAAGACCAGCAAGAGCCAGATTAGCTGAATTTGTGTAGATCCAGACGCAATACATAAAAAATACCAAGTCTTAGTGGCGGAGTCAGTAGGTTTCCATTAAAGTCCATGTGTGTATTTTCACAGACTGTTGGACGGCTGCGTTCCGACTCCGTCCCAGAGTGAATACTTCTATTTTTGCCACGATTCGGCACAGGGCAGATCGTGGGGGACAGGAAGTCGAGCACAGGAGCAAAATAGAACATCCGGTTAATTTTCAAAATAAAATACACCGTGCTCAGGGCGGATCATGTTTCCCCTGCGCTACACCTTGGAAACGTCATAATGGGTGGAGACAGGGCTGAAGTCAGGTTCTGTTTATAGAAACTACATCCTGGAATATCGCGCGATCGTACGTGAATTTGCGAGATCTCGTGGGTCCTCGTGACTTCAGCTGTCAGTCATGGTCCGCAGTTGGTGGAAATTGCGGGTTAGTGTTAAGGCCTGTTCACACTGGGACGAATTTCGTGCGCGATATTCCCCGACGTTTAACGCCTCGTGATTAAACATAAGGCGCCAATGTGAGTGTGCACACACGCGTAAAAGCGCCATTTTTTAAAAAAAAAACGCTTTAGGTTAGTTTTTTTCCCCCTTCAAAAACTATCCGACCAATGTGATTGGCGCTTTTGCTCATGTGTCTGGAGCTTCTGAAGTTACAGTAAAACACAACTTGGGGGTGCTCAACACACAAAACGGTCTTGCCGAGCACACGTACGTAACGGCGAAGAAGATATACGCCAAGTAGCGGTCTACACTGCCGGGAAGAAATAAGACGAGGAAGATGCCTATATACAGTATATGTCAATGGGAAGATGCCAGGCGAGATGAGCGTAGAGCTGCTGGTCTCGTTGGTGTCGGAACATAAAGCACTTTATGACAAACGCGACAGCGACTACAAAAATCTTGACAAAAGAGAACTGCTATGGAGTGGTATTGCAGAGCAAATGGGCCTTGATGGTGAGTTTCATTTCACTTAATTGTCTTTCATGTACATAGGTTTGTAACTTTTTCCCACAAACACCTTGTGTACCGGGGTATTTCTGTTTTACATTAAGCGCCATCTAATGTCAGGGAATGAATTTGCACGTTCACTCGGCTCATCGTCAGCAAAAATCGCAAAAAACACACAAAAAACGCGTTGAAAAACGCTGCCGAATAACGCGCACCGATATTCGTCCCGGTGTGTACGGCCTATAACACTACAAGCAGACTATAAGACATCCAAGGCCACCTGGTCATCTACTGACCCAACGGTTGTCTGGTCTGCTCACACACCATTTTACACACCAATCAGAACTAAAGTCTTCGGGCTCCTGCGCACTGGCTGCGTGGCGTGAGTGTGTCAGCTGCGTTAACAGGTTAGAGCTTACACACCGCCTGCGTGCCGCGCCGAAAACGCGTCCATGCTAGAAATAGGACCGATGCCTATTTTTCACGCGAAACGCAAGCGTGTTGGAAGTGTTTCAAGGCAAAACAGAATAGGAAAAGATGTTTATATGTCATTTTGACACAAATACATATAAATAAATGACATGTTGATGATTCAAAGTCTCGAGGTTTTGACATAAATGCAGATATATAAATGTAATTTAAAAAAAAATAATAAGATAATTATCGATTTTCAAATATTGCACCTGTCAATACAGAACGAAATATTCTGTAGCCTATTTTGCCGTCAATATTGCAGATGTTGTCTTTGCTGTAATCAGATCAGTATATACAGTATATTAGTGCCTAAACGACACATAAACATCTTTTCCTGTTCTATTTTGCCTGGAAACGCTTCCAACACGCATGCGTGTCGTGTGAATAATAGGCGCCGGTTCTATTTCTAGCACGGACGTGTTTTCCTGGTGGAATTTCGGAGTTACTCCTTGTTGTCTTTGTCGACTGACAAGCACACACAAGCAAGCAAACACAATCTACACACACGTACGCATACCTGCATGCTAACAACTGAAAACGCCTGCCCCGCAATTGCCCACATGTGGAATTTTACACACACACCCAAACATATACACACACACACACACAACTGTGAGCCTGCGGGCTGTCCCATAAAATAATTCACAAAAACACACACACACACACACCTTTGGAAGTGGAGCAAAGAAAATGCAAGGGCTGTTCTTTCCACAGCACGCTATCTCTGCAGCAAAGCACCATGGGAAACACGGCGTAATCCTAAAACAAGGTGTTCCTCTACACAACACCCAAGGGACCCTGACCAGCCCCTGAGCTTGGGGAGGGTAGCGTCTCTTTCAAACAGCACATCGATGCATTCGAGGCTGTCCTGTAAAAACGTTTACTTGCCTGCTAGCTCTCCGTAGTTACTACTGAGAAATAAACAGTTAAAATGATGCTGCATTTGACATATTTCCGACCAATATTGCAATTTAAGCTGCAGTTATATTCCATGAGCTAAAGTCGGGGCCTTTACCGATTGTCTACCAATCATCTCCCAAGTACTTTACTCGTTTTTTGTGTTTTGCCGCGTTCTTTTATCCAAAAGTCATGTCCATAAAGCTTCACTGATCATTTAATCGAGAGAGAGAGAGAGAGAGAGAGAGAGAGAGGGACCACTTTAGCCTCTAAGCCACGGGGGGACCCAGTTGAGTGTTATGCAACCAAGCCATAATAACACACACACAAACACACACACACACACACACACACACACACACACACACACACACACACACACACACACACACGCCAGCTGTCCCTAATGCCAGCAGTGAAAACTATCTCTGACTATTTGTCTATCTCTGCTTCCCTGTCTCTCTCTCTTTCTCTCTCTTCCTCTCTCCTCTGCTCTCGCTGACTCCACCTCCGTCTGTCATGTTGTCGACCCGTTCCGCACGCCATGGCCAAAAGTATGTGGACACACGCTGCTTGGTTTTTTAACGCACTTTTTGTGCTTCCAACAAGACTCCTTCCTGTTCTGACATTCTGATTGATTGGGATCTCCAATAGCTGGGGCCGTAGCCACAGCTATTCTTCCTGGAGTCTAAACTTGTGCAGCTATACACTGCCGTGCATCATTACATTAAAAACAACCACCAAAAAACAACATTCAATACATTGAACAAGACTGCTACCTTTTCCCAGTTTGGTGTGGACGAAATTCACTGGCCTCAACATCAACCCCATCCTACACCTTTTGGTTGAACTAGAACGCCGAGTGGGAGCCAGACCTGATCACCCAACATCAGCGCAGCGCAGCGCAACGCAACGCAACGCAATGCAAGTGTCTTTGCTAGTTTAAGACCGACGCGGTTATCAGTTTCCCATCCAGCGCCCGAGTCGTTTAAATAACAAATGAACCTGTGCCCATCTGTGTGTGGGCGTGCTGGTCTTACAGGGAGGTGTGTTCAGGTGCATTCTGGGGCGTGCTGGTCTTACAGGGAGGTGTGTTCAGGTGCATTCTGGGGCGTGCTGGTCTTACAGGGAGGTGTGTTCAGGTGCATTCTGGGGCGTGCTGGTCTTACAGGGAGGTGTGTTCAGGTGCATTCTGGGGCGTGCTGGTCTTACAGGGAGGTGTGTTCAGGTGCATTCTGGGGCGTGCTGGTCTTACAGGGAGGTGTGTTCAGGTGCATTCTGGGCGTGATGGTCTTACAGGGAGGTGTGTTCAGGTGCATTCTGGGCGTGCTGGTCTTACAGGGAGGTGTGTTCAGGTACATTCTGTGCGCGTATTGCTATCTTAAGGTAGCGGGGAAGTGATCGCGCCATTGACCAACAAAAACCTGGTCTAAAGTCAGTAACGCAGCATTTCATTGTTATTTTAACAGAGCATTAGTAAAATGCTCCTAGGCTCGTGCACAGCGCGCACACTATGCTTGTTACACACACAGGGACACACAGCAGCACACACACACACACACACACAAAGCAGCACACACACATGCAGAAGATTACAAATAAAAATATCACGGTGCAAATCCTCTATCATAACAGCAATGCTCCAAGGTCCAAACGCGCCTGGCTTTTAAAGGGAATGGGTGCTGATCTCTGATTGGTTGATTGCATGTTAACGCCCAAAACACACCTTAGAATTAATGAAGACACGGAGTACAACCCTTTAGGACCATGCGCCAGGCGCATGGACCCTCTTTTCTGCCGTCAAACTAGCAAAAGTGGATTTGGACACGCCCTAAACGCACCTGCGCCAGGCTCATATAGGGCCCTCTGGGTCTCACTGGGAGCAAATCCCTGCTGCAGGTTCCAACATCTGAAGACTTCCCAGAAGAGAGGAGGCTGTTACAGCAGCAGTATGGCTCGGGCGGTATACCAGGGTATTTAGAAAACTCAGAGGGATGTTTTTCAGACGTTCCTCTTTCTGCCCGCCGGCTACACATATACCGTACACCACTGTCAAATATCAGCAAGGTAGGAAAAACTAGGTACCGCCCGAGCCTGAGCAGCAGATTGATGCCCATGGTGTCGGCTATATATGATCTCATATCGGTTTGATGTCTGGGCGTCCACATACTTCTGCCCATGTCTCACTTTCTCTTACCTTCCCTCTCTCTCCCATCACTTCACACCCTCCCCCTCTCTCTCACCGTGTCACTCTGCAGGGGTTTCATGTTGCCCGCGGCACCTGTCGCCCCCTGGGGGTGGGACAATGCGCGCACGCACGCGCACACACACACACACACACACACACACACACACACACACACACACACAAAGCAGTGGCCAGGTGCTCAGGTACAGCTGACGTCAGCGGCTGACGTCAGCTCTTACAGGTTATGATGAAAACATTCTCAGCAGATCCAGCGTGATTATAAAAGGAGAACAGTGTTTACCCCAAACTCCGGTTCATTAAAGTTAGCGAGTCAGACCTCAAAACACAAAGGTCATCCTCGACTGTAATTACAACTAAATCTAACTCTAAATCATCCCCCGTACCTTAGTTCTGCACCGGAGAAGTCACACCTGTGACATGGTGCCATAATCAAGCTTTATGTGAAGAAACATAAAAGAAGAACAGACATTTCTGGTAACACTTTACTTGAAGGTACCGACATAATCGTGACATGACACTGTCATGACCGTGTCATAAACGTTATAAACAAGTCATAAACGTGTATGACTTCTGTCATTAAGTGTCATTCGGTTTTTTAAGTTGACATTGTTTGGGTTGTCTTGATTATGACACCTTGACATGAATCAAAGTGACATTACCAGAAGTTGTCTTGAGTCATGACAATTCGACATTAACCAGGATGACATCACCAGAAGATGTCTTTGTCATGACAACTTGACATTACATTTCTTTGGAGTGTCCTTATTAAGACAACTTGACATTGAACAGGATGACATTATGTCAAGTTGTCATGACAAAGACATCCTCTGGTAATGTCATCCTGGTTAATGTCAAGTTGTCTTAATAAGGACACTCCAAAGAAATGTAGTGTCAAGTTGTCATTACAAAGACACCATAAACAAATTCAATGTCAACTTGTCATAATCAAGACAACCCAAACAATGTCAACTCGTCATGACAAAAACCGAATGACACTTAATGACAGAAGTCATGAACGTTTAGGACTTGTTTATAACGTTTAGACACGTTCATGACAGTGTCATGTCATAGTTATGACAGTGTCATGTCATGATTATGTCCATACCTTCACGTAAAGTGTTACCCACTTTCTGAGCGTTTAAACTCATTGTGTCAAATCTGAAGCTGTATATTGGCGTGTTTAAGGCCTGACTATGAGCTGTAGCATGTCTGCTTCCATTTAGCTTGAACCCTAGTGACAGCCGCTTGTTTGTGTGTCTGTCTGTTCAGCTATCTGTCTCTCTCTGTCTCTGTGTGTGTGTGTGTGTGTGTGTGTGTGTGTCATCCCAGGCTCAGGCTTGCCCGCTGAGCTAAATTTATTCCAAAGGCTGTCCCCGCGGACCCTCGAGCTATGTGTCCTTTTTGCAGGAGCACACTTTGGTCCCGGAGACATCAGGGGTATCCAGTTTAGTGTTACAAGAGAAAACTATGCCAGTACACACACACACACACACACACTCACACACAAAACACACACTCACATGCAGTGTGTCGGGGTTAGGAGGGCAGAACTGTCAATCACAGTCAACCAACTGAGGCAAACTGTTTGCTGTGAGGATATTGTTGACGATGAAGACACAAACACAGACAACAAAAAGTCACATTAATTATATAAATTATGTATTTCTAGCAGTATTATAAGGTATTCTGGTGGAGAAAAGTGCAGCAAAGAACCTGTAAAGTTTGTCAAATGTAGTTTCCAACTGAGACCGAGTCGGCCCTAACCAATGTGGTGTGCAAGATTTCAACCACTCGCTTTTTTATCGTCATTGCCATTTTTTTCTGACTTTCTTGTCGATTTCTCAACGTTTTTGTCGCTTTCTTTTGACGTTTTCGGTTGCTTTTGTTCATCGTCCTGTCGTTTCTTTTCTTTTTTCTGACGTTTTTTTTTCCTTTACTCATTTGAACTGCCAGGTGCCTCTAGCATTTGCCTACACTGCCACGGACCGGCCCTGAACTGAGACAATTAAAGTCCTAATTCTAGCTCAGATAAAATAACAATATTAATGATTAATAATGGCACTTTCAGTGAAGTTAGTTTTAAGGATCAAACCGGACGCACTGAACTGTACTTTGTCGAAGGAGCTCTTGCTCTGTCTTGTCCCCTGATGAGCCGACAGGAAGAGAAGCTGCCAGGCTGGCTCTGTGTGCGCTTGTGTCAGTCAGCCAGTGGTTCGTTAACTAATTAGTGAGCTCGTTTATCTCATTAGGCTCTGATTGATCTGCCAGCTGACGGACTGGCAACCGAGCGCCCTGTTTGTGTCGGCTGTACGTCAGCCGGAGCGGGCTAATCGATATTAACAACACAGGGAAGAGTTTAACTGTTATGTAACCTCATTATGTGGCAGCGGCTGCACAAAGGTGCGTGTGTGTGTGTGTGTGTGTGTGTGTGTGTGTGTGTGTGTGTGTGTGTGTGTGTGTGTGTGTGGATTTCAACGTTACACCAATGTCACCAGAAGGGCAGCCTTCCTGTTAGCGGCAGGAAATTAGCGCAGATAGCACGGCTAGCTGGCTGTTTGATGGTATCAGATGGTCAGGGCAGTGCACGGCTGGATGCACACGCTTTACACTGTGTCAACATGACACACACACACAGTGACACATTGTGTTTTTGTATACAGTGTGCTTCAATGGAAGAGTCAATGATTACAAAGAACTCAGTTCACTTTGGTGATTGGTCATATTATTTGTCCTCTGTTGCTCCATTACGGCAGGTTTTTGAAGATGATAGTAATATCTAATATTTGCCCCCCTAGAAAGCGTGGAAATAAAACACACTGACATCTTCTGTAAGTAATGGAGCTTTTTTGAAAAGAACGTTATTTTCTTTGTCCTCTCTTCCTTTGATCGAGGTGATGGGGACTCTTTCCCATGTGATTTCCATTCACATCGTATATGGAGATTCTACTAAAGGGACTTGAGTTGTCATCCTGATTTTTGTGGGAGACTTCTCACATTGTTTGTCTCCGTTCAGAGGTTACATGTTTTGCGGTAGCTCTTGTTTTTTTTCCATTTCAGCTGCTTCTGTTTAGCAGAATCCGACCTCGCTGTGACTTACTTCCCCCCCCCCACCCCGTGGGAAATTAAAGAAAGGAAAAAACAAACAAATGAAGGAGTGCTAGAAGCTGACGAGTCACCGGTCACGAGGTATTCCACACATTCCCACCTGGCAGCTGCCCAGAATAACTCCAGCGCTGCGCTGCTGGGAGCTAGCAGCTCTACTGGGAGTTGAACCGGCAACCTCAGAGTGCAAAGCCTGCTTCTAGGAAGTGTTAACTGCAGAAAATAGAGCCAGATAAAGTTGCTACGTTTAAACTAGCTATTTTCACTATTTTTCTAGAAATTTGATAGTAAAATGCCCAAAAATCTGTGAACCATTTTGTGAAAAACATAAGAGTTGCCAAAGAAAAACTGCATTTGATTATCGTAAAGTGTGCACGTCTGTAAAGGGAAGACTCGTGGGTACCTGTAGAACCCATTTACAATTACAGTGGCACGCATAAGTTTATGAACCCATGCTAAAGTTGACTAAAAAGAGGAATAAAAAAATCATCTTTTGGAAATTGATCTTAATGCCTTAATTAAAAAGAATTGGAAAAATCCAACCTTTAAGGACACCAATTTTCTTTGTGAATGAATAATGTATCGTAAATAAATAAATGTTCTTTCTTAAACTACAGGGGCCATAAGTATACACACCCCTATGTTAAATTCCCATAGAGGCAGGCAGATGTTTATTTTGAAAGGCCAGGGGTGTACTGACTTATGCCCCCTGTAGTTTAATGAAGAACATTTATTTATTTATTCACAATACATTATTCATTCACAAAGAAAATTGGTGGCCTTAAAGGATGGATTTTCCTCATTTTTTTTTAATTAAGGCGTTAAGATCAATTTCCAAAAGATGATTTTTTTATTCCTCTTTTTAGTCAACTTTAGCATGGGTTCATAAACTTATGTATATATCTGGAGTTGAGAGGTCAAAGGACCCCGTTGAAAAATGGCCACGTCAGTTTTTCCCTCGCCAAAAACTAGCCTACACGGTTAGAAAAGTCCGTAGAAATACGGGCTAATGTGCTGTGTTAATATGAAGACATTTTTCTGTAATGATTCACAGGTGTTTTTTCCGTATTTTGATTTTGGGATTAAAAGAAATGTCCGCTTAAAAAAAACGGTACAGAGGATACAATGTAAATCTACAGAATTTTCCGTTTTTGGATTAACAGAAATATCTGTAAACTTAACGGAAAAGGTACTGGTCATTTTCTGCCACGACATTATCCGCTTTTCTAAAAAAAAAAAATCTAACAGTGTAACTTTAGAGCTTTATTTAGTTTCATGTGATACATGTGGAAGTCTGCCTAAAAGATTTGGGGCCCCTGATGCCTGTGCATTAGAGACTAACATGCTGGTTGTGCTGCAGACTACTGCCTTTACAGTAGATACAATTCCTTAAAGCAGCTGCAGCTCTGCACGCTAGCACAAAGTAGAAACTCTAAAATGAAATGTGTGCGGCCCTTCCTCCTGCACGTGCTACATGATGATGCTTCTTCCTGTGAGCTGCACTGATGAGGTGATTCCAGGTAAAAGACATTAACCTTCATTGATTCCCGTTATTAGGTTGATATCGATCGCAGAGGAGGAAATGAAGATTAAAGGAGAAGCAGACGAGTTCGAAGACGTTTCCAACTCTGAGATGTGAGGTATGTTGAGACACACACACACACACACACACACACACACACTAACAGTTCTTGTTCTGTCTGACTAACTGTTTAACTAACACCGTTTGATTTCCCTTTGACGCAACAGCTTGGGGAGGGAAAAGAGAGGCCAAACTATAAAAAAATGTGGTTTCACACACACACACACTCACACACACACACACACACACACACACACATTCTGTTCTGCATCGCCACTGCGCCATACAGCATCAAATATGCATCAAATTATATAACAGAGGCTCTTACGTAACAGACTCTATCCCCTGCCATAGCCCAGTGTGTGTGTGTGTGTGTGTGTGTGTGTTTTCATGCTGAGGTCTATGGCTAATGAAGCCATCTTTGCAGGGGCAAAACACAGAAACAGAGGGAAAGAAGGAAGAGAGGAGAGCTAAATATAACTCCTCTGGCCCTGAGCAGCATCTGAGAAACAGGAGGAGAGGAGAGGAGAGGAGAGGAGAGGAGAGGAGAGGAGAGGAGAGGAGAGGAGAGGAGAGGAGAGGAGAGGAGAGGAAAAAGGAGGATGAAAGAAAAGAAACCCAAAAGAAGCATTGTTTCCTTGCAAGCAAATACAACAAAATGTTACAGTTAATTTTTTATCATTTGTTTCTACCTAGCAGCTTTCCAGTAACACCACAATCTACTGGGATTCAAACCAGCAACCTCCAGCTAAATATTAAGCCTGCTTTTCTAAAACGTAAGCTTCCGACTACCAAAGTTCAGACTCAATCATCGATGCTCAGTCCATCCCAGAAGGTTATTTTGTGTTTTCCACTTCAAGTACACGTTCGGTTTGTCAGGCTGAGCCACTGGGCGGTAACCGCTTGAGCTTTGGCTGTACAGCGACTACACGTGAATCCAACGAGAACGCAAACTGTTGCGTGTTCTGCTACCAAAACAAACATGTTTGCAACGTGTGCTAAAAAAATGGCCCAAAAAAAGGCTCAGAAGTTGGTGAGATCCTGGATAGAGAGGCGTTTGGGTGTTTCTTTTCCCCTACATTTCCCAGAATGACTTTCCACTGTTCCTAGGTAGAGAAAATGAAAGTGATGGGAGACTTTACATGCATTGCATTCTGGTCTTCTTTTTTTTCTTCTCAAGTTTCCTCCTCCATCATGGATTCCTCGCTTGTACGATCACAAAATAGCAGCTTGAGAAAGAAAGCGCTGGCTCTTTGGATTCTGAGCTCCGGTGTAGCTGCTGGAAACATCTGGACATGATGTCACATCCTCTGGGTTTGAGAGTAATCCACACCGCCAGACGTTAGTGGAAGGCTTTCCGGAGCGTTTTAGTCGCCCGTCACTCGTCGTGGAACCGGCTCCCTTTGATGTCTACAAATCTATCCATCCACACAACCGCCTCTATTTTTGTATGGTTTTTTTTTTTTCCCGACACAGAATCACAGGCAGCCACTCAAATCACACAGATGTCCAACTTTTACATGTTGTGAACTTGTGAACTAGCCTCCAGTTTGACTATGCGATTTATGTCTATTTTAAATAGATATAGATAAATAGTATACTCCTTATGTAGTTTACTTAAACACTATTTTTAGCAGACTGTTTTGGGTGGTGTTTGTAATATTACTTTCAAAACTTCATCTGCTGATGAAGGTTGTTTGATATGATCAAAAGCTCCAGAACAGCTCCAGAAAATGGACCCTGGTCTGTTCTCACGAACAATTCGTACATATGTAATTCGTATGTATTCCACGTATTTTTTATCGTACGCGCCGCGCTGACTGCCGCTGTGTAAGGCCGCGAAGATCCCAAACACAGGGCTTTTAAGCGGGGGGAGCGGAGTTTTTGAACTTGAAGAAGTTAAAGGGCAATTCCGGCGCAAAATGACCCTAGGGGTTAATAACACACGGGTACCGAGTCGACCGTTCTCTGGGACGTGTTTTCATGCTAATCGAATGTGACCAGTTTTACCGCAGACCGCTAATTAGCTTATAAAGCTAGTTGTCGGGGTATGCGAAAGTAAAAAGAAATCGCTATTTCCACACCACTAACAAGGTGCTGCCGTGGAAGTGTGGTGCTATTTTGAGCCTTGTTAGCGATGCAGAAATAGCGATTTCTTTTTACTGTTTTCTAGGGCTGTCCTCGACTAAAGACATTCTTAGTCGACTAACACTTATAGGATTTAGTCGACTAATGGATTAGTTGATTTAATTGACAGAGCTGTGCTCTTTGAGAGGTGGTTAAGACTAGAAAAGCACAATATAAATGTAGTTAATTAACCATCTGTAAAACTGAGTTTCTCCACAATTAATCCTGCAAAAGCACCACTTTAAATCTTGTGTTTACCATAAATGTGCTCAGAAGTTTCTTGGAAATAAGTAATTAAGCATGAATAAGCATAAAAAATGACTAATCTACTAAAGAAATCTTAGTCGACTAAGACCAGAACGACCGATTAGTCGACTAATCGACTAAGAGGTGGCAGCCCTACTCATTTCGTGCCCCGACGACTAGCTTTATAAGCTAAATAGCGCTAATTTGTGCTAAAACTGGTCACATTCGATTAGCATGAAAACGTATCACAGAGAACGGTCGACTCGGTACCCGTGTGTTAATTAACCCCTAGGTTCATTTTGCACCGGAATTGTCCTTTAAGGGGAAAACACAAGACTTTCACCCAGGAAACGGGTGTTTGTGTCCCAGGAGCACTACTTATGGGGACCGGTGTTGCTAACCCTAACCCTAACCCTAACCCCAATCTTTTTCTAATGTTAACTAGTCGTTTTTGTGCCCAAGTCGTCGCCGAATGACACTCACCTTTTGCTGGCTAATCTCAACTGCAAAGACCGCTTAATTTAACTGTCACGTGACCAGCTGTCAGGGGACTTGCCGGCGCGCGCCATCGTTTTGTAAGATATCATGTGTTGTGCGTAAGGTTTTCGTAAGATATCACATGAAGCCGTAGATGGGAATGCATTGCCCTGTGCTGAGACTATTTCATCAGCTTAAGTTGTGGTTGAAGGTGTATTTTTATCTAAACTGTGTGATAGTCCATCTTTGTCCATCTTAAAGGAGAGCTATGCAGTTTTTTTTAGCTTAATTTACCTTAACTAACAGCTTCGGTCATTAGAATAGTTATAGGACTTTTTTTCGGGTTGAATGGTGGTCGTCTCGCTTCACCCTAGCCTCTGTGAGCGGAAAAACCACCCTTGCAACTTTCGGCCGGCGAGCAATGGAGTTTTTTGCACTATTGTCATGGCTGAGCCGGCAAAAAAGAAGCAGAAAGCTAGGAAAGCATTGTCGGAGGAACAGAGAAAGAGGAAACGGCAGACTGACCAGGAGAGGAGTCAGACACGAGTAAACATCGGAGCTGCGTTTTCAGATTGGCGAGAGCTGAGACAAACAGAAGCCCGCGAATCCGATGCTGAGTTGCTGACCTGGCGTTGTTGCTGTCGCACTTGTACGTATCTTTGGGCTAAACTCACTTTGTGTTTCTTGTTATTGTGACCTCAGGATGTTTGCTATTGTCTTTAAAGGTTTTTTTCGCCAACGAGTTTTTACGACAGCGTTTCCAAATATCTATTCCGAAGCTGTAGGGGGAGCTCTATGGAGAAACCTGCAAGCGAAAAAGCGCGAAAACAGCAAAGAAATTACCAAAACGGCTTATAGCGCCCCTTTAACCCTTGTGTTGTCTTCCCGTCAACCTTGAAAAAAACTACGTTTTTGACGCCTTTTTTTCACAGTTTGTTTTTGCTTTTTCCAAAGTTTTAAATTTAAATTTTTCTTCTACACATTTTCAGCGCTTATTTCTACGTCCCATATTTTCTGATATAAAACAAAAATTGAAAACGGGGCCATGTGACCCAAAGTCAACACAAGGGTTAAACTCAGACACAAAATATATCTGTAACATCCTTCGACGTGTGTTTTAGTTGTTGTTGATGTTGTGAGGATTTAAGAGCCTCGTAGCGTCCGCTCCCAAAGCAAACCTCACAGGTGGGATGGATTCTTCTCGTCTTTCCAGAGTCCCTCAGCTCGGCTCGGATCGGCTCCTCGGGCACAAGCGGACTTCACTTCAGCGTACTGTACACTTACATGCTGCCTAAAAAAGCAGCACCCCACGGACAGAAACATAACACATATAGCATAGCAATCAGCCACCACACAGCAGCCTCCCTGCCCGCCGCTGGAATCCACAGCTCTGACATTTCTGCCCGCCACAAACCCAACGGGAAACCTTTAACGGCCTGAGGTCGGACTGAGAGAGAGAGAGGGATAAATTACAGTGTTTGGTTTGGTGAAGAGAGTGAAGACCAACTGTGAGTGGGTTCATGTACAGCACACACTGTGTATGTATCTGCGTGTGTGTGTGTGTATGTGTGTCTGCCATAGACTGTATATAAGGTCTCCTTCTGTGTATATGTACATGAATTAAGGGCCTGCGCGGGATCCTATACTCTGCAACTCTACAGCCTGCCAGCGTCAACAGGGTTAAGCAGCGAAATAGAGACACACAGCTGTCAGAGGCAGCTGATTTCATACTCAAAAACACATCAAAGTTGTAAAAGAATATATAAAACGCCTGAATGCTGCACAGTCGGAGACACGACATCCAGCTGTCGGGGAAACCGACAGGATGCCGATCCTTTTGCTAACGCTGGAATGTGTGTTTAAAGGGATACGCCACCGTTTGAAATAGGGCTTATCACGGTCTCCCCTAGCTGTAGATAGGTGGGCCGACGCTAGTTAGCTTAGCGTAGTGAATGGAATCCTATGTTGCCGGTTAGCATGCTGTGAGTAACAGTGAGCCAACAAAAGACAAAAAAACAACCTAATTACTTGCACTGAGACAAAAAATGCATTGGCCCTTTAAGAGTCGACAGACTTTTGGTCAGTACAAATGTTAAAATGTTCATCTCCGTAACCTGTACGATACCTCGATGAATCAGCACTAACTCTCTTCAAAGCCACCAGACTCCTTTGACCAAAAAAAACCCAGTAATTAAGAAGACGTGAGTCGCTGCCCCTACCGCTGCCACGATCGCTTAGTTCAGTGTCGTCGTGTGACTCGTGGTGTTTTATGTAGCGTTAATTCGGATTCACCAAAGTCACGCTGTAACGCCAGCAAACTAACTGACCGAGAGGCAGCGGTAGAGCAGCAACTCCCGTGCTATACGCAAAGGAAAATTGTGTTTTTTAATCGAGTCTGGTGGCTTTAGAGAGAGCTAAATTACAGCTGTCTGACAGCAAGGTAGAGCTGCGAAAGTATTCTGAATACAGCGTCTAAAACTAAACTTACTTACTGCGCCAGAAATCAGCTGCTCTTATAATATCAAATGTG
>CM046804.1:28937340-28942340 GCA_025617405.1 Perca schrenkii | reverse complement strand
GATAGGTGGGGTCTCCTCTAGCTGTAGATAGGTGGGGTCTCCTCTAGCTGTAGATAGGTGGGGTCCCCTCTAGCTGTAGATAGGTGGGGTCTCCTCTAGCTGTAGATAGGTGGGGTCTCCCCTAGCTGTAGATAGGTGAGGTCTCCCCTAGTTGTAGATAGGTGGGGTCTCCTCTAGCTGTAGATAGGTGAGGTCTCCTCTAGCTGTAGATAGGTGGGGTCTCCCCTAGCTGTAGATAGGTGGAGTCTCCTCTAGCTGTAGATAGGTGGGGTCTCTCTAACTGTAGATAGGTGGGGTCTCCTCTAACTGTAGATAGGTGGGGTCTCTCTAGCTGTAGATAGGTGGGGTCTCCTCTAGCTGTAGATAGGTGGGGTCTCCTCTAGCTGTAGATAGGTGGGGTCTCCTCTAGCTGTAGATAGGTGGGGTCTCTCTAGCTGTAGATAGGTGGGGTCTCCTCTAGCTGTAGATAGGTGGGGTCTCCTCTAGCTGTAGATAGGTGGGGTCTCCCCTAGCTGTAGATAGGTGGGGTCTCCTCTAGCTGTAGATAGGTGGGGTCTCCTCTAGCTGTAGATAGGTGGGGTCTCTCTAGCTGTAGATAGGTGGGGTCTCCTCTAGCTGTAGATAGGTGGGGTCTCCCCTAGCTGTAGATAGGTGAGGTCTCCTCTAGCTGTAGATAGGTGGGGTCTCCTCTAGCTGTAGATAGGTGGGGTCTCTCTAGCTGTAGATAGGTAGGGTCTCCCCTAGCTGTAGATAGGTGGGGTCTCCCCTAGCTGTAGATAGGTGGGCCAACGCATTTTTTGTGCGTGCATCGTTTTAGTCCGGTGCAACACCGGCAGCGCCGCCGCTAGTTAGCTTAGCGTAGTGAATGGAATCCTATGTTGCCGGTTAGCATGTTGTGAGTAAAAGTGAGACAACAAAAAGACCAAAAAACCAAGCTAATTACTTGCACTGAGACAAAAAATGCGTCGGCCCACCTATCTACAGCCAGGGTAGACCGTGATAAGAACTATTTCAACAAACGGTGGCGTATCCCTTTAAGCCACACGTGTCAAACTCAAGGCCCGCGGGCCAAATCTGGCCCCTCGCAGATTTTGATCCAGCCCACATATCAATTTAGGTTCACAATAAATCTTGGCCTGTCTAGTTTTTGTAGCTTTTTCAATGTTTTGTCGCTTATTCTGAAGTTTTTGTCACTTTTGCAGACGCTTTTGGAGCTTTTTTCTTTGGTGGCTAAGTTACTTTTTTGGGGCTTTACTGTAAGAGAAGGCTATATGAGACACGCAATAATCCAGTAAAAGATCCTTAACTTTTTCGATATAATAAAAGCATGTGAATAAACTAAACATGTCTGGCCCTTGATGTGATTCTTATTTTGACATGCGGCCCTTAGTGAAGTTGAGTTTGACACCCCTGCTTTAAGCAGTAGAGCTCAGTACTGCAGTGGCTGTAAATCGACCGAGTCAGTTTTTGGCATTAAGAGATTCAGACAACATTTTCACTTGAAAGTCGAACAAACTCTGCAGCTCCCTCCTGATTGGCCTGGCTGCACGTCTACCATCCGGCCATCCTGCATGCTCTTGGGGGAATTACTGGAATCGTTGGGGCTTTGTAAATTATAGAGCCTACACATGATGAGCGATTTGCTCTCTGCGCACCGCTAGGTAGGGCGACACAGGAGTGTTTTCCATCCTGCCGCGGCCACTGCGTCCACCCACGCTGTGCTGTGCCATGCTAAGACATGAACTACTACGACTACCATTGTAGTCACTGTTCCATTATCTTTATTGTGACTATTATTTGCCACTGTTCATCATAACCCCCAACCGGCACCGGCAGACACCTCCTACCAAGAGCCTGGGTCTGTCCCAGGTTTCTCCCTAAAAGGGAGTTTCTCCTCGCCACTGTCGCATAATGTGGCGAGGAGAAACTCCTGTGTAGACTGGAATATTTGGAGAATAAAGGTCGGGATATTACAGGGAAAATAAACTCAGAATATATAGAATTTTTTTTTAAAAACAAAAAATTGCACACAAAAATTGTCAGATTATTGAGGGAATTACTGGAATTGTTGGGTCTTTGTAAATTATAGAGCGTGGTCTAGACCTACTCTATCTGTAAAGTGTCTCGGGATAACTCTTGTTATGATTTGATACTATAAATAAAATTGAATTGAATTGAATATCTAAACCAGAGAACGCAATGGTCGCGGTTTAAAACAAGACGTGTGTGTGTGTGTGTGTGTGTGTGTGTGTGTGTGTGTGTGTGTGTGTGTGTGTGTGTGTGTGTGTGTGTGTGTGTGTGTGTCTTTTTGCATGTGCACTACCATCCTGGATTTGGACTTTCTCTGGTTTTACGTTCACGGGGAACAGAGAGAAACCTAGTGATGTATTGTTTTAACCACAGTTTTCAGAAGATCACCGGTAATTTCATTTCATCACGTCAAGTCATATTTGCATCATTCAGCTGTCTAATTTTTATTTTAGTTTTGAAATGTAACTGAAGTTCAAGATACAGCTGCAGAGCAAACAGGCATCACAAACCTGCGATAACATGTGCAGTACATGCCACAGTCAGCATATCCATTTCTCCAAAAAAACGGGAAAAGGAAGGGTTTGTAACCATGATGTTTACGACAGAAAAAACACAGTTAAGATACGTTAAAATGACCTGAATACGGTGCGAGTACACGCTGTTGCTCTTGATACTTTTTGACATTTCCTAGAATCCATCCTCAGTAAATCCAAGCTGACTACATCTGCAGTACTCTGAACTTTGTTTGGGATTTTTTTTTTTTTTTGCTGGAGCTTTCCTTAAATTACTTCCCGTGAGAGCCTTGTCTTTCTAAAATGCTGGAGAGAAACAGCTTTTGATTTTCAGCTCAGACCATGATGGATGTGAAAGTGTATCCAGTGCAGGTTCCAAAAGGGGTTTTTACAAGATGAAGGGTGAGGAGGAGGAGGAGGAGGAGAACAAAATCCCCCTAAATGCCATGCGAGCTTCTTTTTCTTAAGCTTTACGGTCTTACTGTTCCACACAGTCAAATTGGGAGCTGCCCAATGAAGCCACAGTCCTCTGCAGTTGGTTAATGTAATGCTAAAAGGTATACCTCTCTGATAGCTGTCTAGGAGGGGCAGACATTAGACTTGCATTTCCCCCCCCCACCCGCACTCAGGTATTATATGTACAACATACATTTCTCCATACTTAAACACTTGTGACTGCAGAGAAGACAGACATCAAATAACTTCAGCGGGGACGTGTTTTCAGGTCGCGCCAGATTTACTTTGCCTCTTTGAAGCGCTAATATTTAGCCCGCTAGGCCACTCTCGGCACCCACCGCCATTAGCATGCGGTAATCCCCCTGACAGACGGGAGACGCGAGGTGCTAGCCAGCTGCGCTAGCTTTTTTTTTTTTAAGCCTTAATACCCTGAGTATGAGTGAGCTAGCGCGGAGCTAATCAGTCTTAATGCCACGCGTATGGAGTTAGCTCCGGAGATCGCTAGCCACTGTAGCAGCGGCTAATCCTAGCGGCTGAACAGGAACGAGCCCAATCCCTCGTTTTCCCCCAAAAATATGTCAATTTTTAGAAACTGCAGCATGAGATTAAGATTAGAGGAAGATAATACAAAAAGAGCAGAGAAGAGAAGGGGAAATTTTGTTGGTAAAAAAAAACATTTTTTTACTGTAGCACTAAACATGTTATTTGGGAGGGATGCACTGTGATGTCATGGAGCTCTTGTTTCTGCAGAGGCTGAATGTACTCTGCCTAATGTTTTTCATGTAAAAGAGACATAAGAGCACACTCTGGAAAAGAGGGTAAATTAGAAAAAAAAAAAGGGCAGGAGAGAAAGGAAAGAAAGAGTGTCTCTCTAATACAGAAAAAAAACAGCTGAGACACACAGCACAGGCTCTTTATACAGTGCTGACTTCCAGTGCGAGGACAGGAAATGATGTCACGCTGGTGTGGGCACAGAAATAAAACCCTTGTGGCTCTTATCTTGGAGTGCATGTGTGCGTCTGCACGAGTCCTTCAAACCGAAGCACCTGCTGCTCTCTTTCTCTCCCTCAGTGGAGAAAATCACAGCCTTCGCTCCGACTTCTCCTCCCATCCTCCTTCTTCCACTTCCTGCAGCCCCTCCTCCTTCCGTCCGTCCGTCCGTCACACGGCACAAGCCCCACGCCAGGGCACTGACACGGGCCACAATCTCTCCACCTCTCCCTCTCTCCCTCCCTCCCTCCCTCCCTCGCTCTCTCTCTCCGTTTCGGGCAGGAAGCCACCAAGTGGCCCCTAGCAGAGGCGAGCCACCTGTTTCTCCCTGGCACAGGAGACCGTGGAGGGATGGAGGGAGTGATTAAAGATAAAGGCGAGGGGAAGTGACACACGAGGGGGGAGAGGGGGGTGGGTCTGTGTGTTTGTGTGAGGGTGAAGAGGGAAGGGCGCGATGATGGAGCGAACGGAGGGGAGAGGGAAAGAAGGAGGAGGGATGAAGGAAGATGTAGGGAGAAAGCAGACAAGGAAGAAGGGAATGGAGGGATGTGGGTGTAAAACGGGAGGAGCACGAAAGGTTGAATAAAAGGAAGACCACGGAAGAAGAAAAGGATAAACGGGAGTGCAAAATAGGTGAGAGGGTTAGGTGAGAGGAAATATGACAAAGTGAAGGATGCTGAAAGGGATGGAAGAGGAGAAAAGACTAGAGAGAGCGCCTGATTACGATCCCTCCTTCCCTCCCTTGACCTTGTTCCTTCCCTCCATTCATCACTCCATCCCTCCTCCCACAGACATCATGTCTTTTCTCTGAATGGCTCTCCAGCTTTTCACCGCAAGAGGTCGAGTTTATGAATGAGAGCAAAAGCTGAGTTCACGTTTAGTCCGAACGCAATGTCCAAAACTCGTGCAAACATTTTAAACACATTTAAACGACATAATGGACTCTCGTATCCTGGTCCTACCAGACTCTGGTCCACTAGCCTGGTCCTACCAGACTCTGGTCCACTAGCC
>CM046804.1:28849840-28932340 GCA_025617405.1 Perca schrenkii | reverse complement strand
GTCCTGATCACGACAAAACAAACTTTCTCAGGATTTCTTAATGATTAATTTGAACCCCATCCTATAAAGTCAGCTGACTGTAATAAGCTGTTGAAATGACTAAACAGTTTCTTGGCAATGAGACAAACAAAACATAAGAAATGATTACACACACACGTGTGTGTGTGTGGTCGGTGTGTGGTCGGGCACTTGTGTTATTCTAGCTCCGACACAAAAGCCTACTGTATGGCATATCGCTGCCACCATGATAGAAACTATAGTTTATTCATTATTAGTTTATGTGTAACGTTAAATATGGGATTCATTTGATGTTATAATGGCCCATTTTTTCTTGTTATTGCAGACTGATCTCATGAAGTGGCGTATGTGTGACACGCCAATGCGTATGCCATTTTGGCGTGTTATCAAGACGCGTAATCGCTTTTTATTTATTTATTGATTTATTTGACAGGGACCATGCATATTTATGAACATAGTTGTATAAAAACACCATGTAAATAAGCCAAAATTAGTTAAAATAACTACTTTCCATCTGCAGTCCCTAGGCAGGTAACATAAGACTAACAAAGACAACCAGCAGTCATACAGCACTCATTCACTACATTACATTAAAAGGTACACATAGTAGTGACATAAACAAAACAAACAAACAAAACAAAACAAAAATGCATGATGCACGATACATGACAAAGACATTATTCTTCCACCTCTATACTGCATTCGATTTACCAGTGAAAGTATTTTAGCGTGTTTATCGACGCCGGTCGGCCGCCATTGACCTACATTACGTGTGAATTTTCGCCGCGGCGAGTAGTGTGAAGGGGAGGTGGACGGGTAGAACACAGGACTATCACCCAGGAGAGCCGGGATCGCCTCCCGCGTGTGGCGTTTTTCAACCGTTTTTTTCTCCCACCCCTGTCATATCGCGCGATCGTACGTGAATTCGCGAGATCTCGTGGGTCCTCGTGACTTCCGCTGTCAGTCGCAGCCGTTCCCCCAACAAATCCGGACCTGGTGGGTGTTGAAGGACGCTGGAGCACGGAGCCGATCCGCAGTTGGTGGAAATCCGACAGTGTCATGTCTAGGGTTGGGCATCGTTTAGATTTTAACTATTCTGATTCCAATTCTGATTCTTCCTTTCGATTCCGGTTCTTATCGATTCTCGATTCCGATTATTTGAGTGGTGGAGTTGAAACGGGTCACATGCTTATTTCACAAATAAGAGGAAAGTTTTATTTTGATTCAAAGGTGGGTTGCAGTTTGACGGAGGCTTTTTCAACGTAAAATAAAGCCAAGCTAGAGCTCCGCTTACTGAGCTCCAAGGCTGCAACACAACAAGCGCCTGGCCGCTACGGAAACCAAAACTTGTGCATTTTAAATTTGGAACCCGTGATCAGATTTGAAACCAAATCCTCCAAACGATTCCAAAAAACGATTCCAATAAAGAAACGATTCCGATGGAATCGTAATTTTTGAAACGATTCCAAGTAGGAATCGGTTCTCGATGTCCAATCCTAGTCATGTCCCTCTTACGTAGATACCTTCAAGTGTTACAGATTTTTTTTTTGTCATCTTTGTTAAAAGAGGCTGGCAGAACAGAGTGCATATTCTCACATACTGGAAACATTTAAACGCATCCCAATCTCTCCTGATTCATAGATGATGCCTGTTGTGCTACAGCTGGCACACCGGACACTGTGTCTGCAGCATTAAACCGTGACAAGTTCAATTCCTCCAACACAACACTGTCTCCGAACAACCAGCAGGTACCTTATGACTTCTCTATCATTTTTGGGCTGGAGCTAAAATGTGCAAAGCAGACACGGGGTTCAGAAACGTCAGCTTCACATGCACGAAGACATCAGCATCGAGCCATCAGCGAGCTTTTCCATTTACACTCCCGGGCCGAGGTCACAGCGGGAGTGATTCTGGTTAAATGAATACAGCTCGTCCATCTCCTGGTCTTGACCCTCTCTCTCTCTCTCTCTCTCTCTAACGATGGTTGTTATCCTGCCATTTTCTCCACTCTCTATTCCGGTTAGGGGTTTCTTTTCATCAGTTAATGCATCTTTATCTGCATTCAGATTACCCTACATATCATTTTACAAAAACTTAATGTCTATGTTTCTTTACAACTACCCGTGTTAGGACCTCTTGCACGCACACACACACACACACACACACACACACACACACACACACACACACACATAAACACACACAGTTAATAGTTTAGCGGTTCCTACCTGGTGTAGCTGTCCGGGGGTCCAGTCCACAAACTGGTCACAGCCGCTGAGAGAGAGAGAGAGAGAGAGAGAGAAAGGATGATGAAGACACATGGTACTTTAATGTAAATCCACCTGTTGTACACACTCTATGTACTGTGAGGCCATTTGCATTTCCCATGGCTTCCTCCTCCACTGTAGTCATGAGCAGTCCTGGTATATCCAGGGTGAGACAGTGCGAGCGTGCAAAAAGAAAAAAAAAGGAGTATGTGTGTGAATGATAGGGCCGGGCTAGTTACCTTCTAACGCTAGTTGTCTGGGCATGGGTAAAGTAAAAAGGAATCGCTATTTCTATACCACTACCAAGGCTCAAAACAGCACCACACTTCCACGGTAGCATAGTGAGATTTCCATGTCTTTTTTAAATTATAAAGTAAGTCCAGGTGCTATGTAAACATGGCAAACATGGCGAACTTGCCCCTCGAACACCTCTCCCAGCTGCCTCCATACATACACCTGCACGAATACAGTACTAGGGCTGTCCTCGACTAAAGGAATTCTTAGTCGACTAACACTTATAGGATTTAGTTGACTAATCGATTAGTTGATTTAATCGACAGAGCTGTGCTCTTTGAGAGGTGGTTAAGACTAGAAAAGCACAATATAAATGTAGTTAATTAACCATCTGTAAAACTGAGTTTCTCCACAATTAATCCTGCAAAAGCACCACTTTAAATCTTGTGTTTTAAAGTGTGTACCATAAATGTGCTAAGAAGTTTCTTGGAAATAAGTAATTAAGCATGAATAAGCATAAAAAATTACTAATCGACTAAAGAAATCTTAGTCGACTAAGACCAAAACGACCGATTAGTCGACTAATCAACTAAGAGGTGGCAGCCCTATACAGTACAGGCCAAAAGTTTGGACACACCTTCTCATTCAATGCGTTTCCTTTTTATTTTCATGACTATTTACATTGTAGATTCTCACTGAAGGCATCAAAACTATAAATGAACACATATGGAATTATGTACTTAACAAAAAAGTGTGAAATAACTGAAAACATGTCTTATATTTTAGATTCTTCAAAGTAGCCACCCTTTGTTTTTTTATTAATAAGGGAAATAATTCCACTAATGAACGCTGACAAAGCACACCTGTGAAGGTAAAACCATTTCAGGTGACTACCTCATGAAGCTCATTGAGAGAACACCAAGGGTTTGCAGAGTTATCAAAAAAAGCAAAGGGTGGCTACTTTGAAGAATCTAAAATATAAGACATGTTTTCTGTTATTTCACACTTTTTTGTTAAGTACATAATTCCATATGTGTTCATTCATAGTTTTGATGCCTTCAGTGAGAATCTACAAAGGAAATAGTCATGAAAATAAAGAAACACATTGAATGAGAAGGTGTGTCCAAACTTTTGGCCTGTACTGTATACTAAATTTATGCAATTTGGTTGTTGGGCTGACGGTGTCCGGTTTGTAAAATTTGAACATATCATAATTCTAAGCAGCGGATTACTGCCCATTGGTTTACAGTTAGTTCAATAATCACACATGGGTGGGTAATGTTCTGGTGTCCACATACTTTTGGCCAATAAAAAGCATAAATTATGAACATATTCTTAATAGTTTGAAAGGTCAAAAGGTCACAAGACTCTCTCTGCGTATAAATATAGATATTTCAATTTATGTCAGGGGGAAAAAAAGCAGCGGTGTTGTTTTTTGTAAAAGGGATTTGCGACAACAAAGGTGACAATGCTGATCCTCGCAATCTAAAATTTCTAAAAACACCAAAGTCTCTGTTGATTTCTGTCTTTTTTTTGCAGATTCTGAGTGGCTGACACTAACATTTCAAACCCTTCGATGAAGCCAACAATAACCAAATGAAAAACAGACGATATCCCGTCTTAGTGTTTCAGATCCCTCGTGTCATCCGTTTGTCATCTTGACTTTCAGTTTTCTTTAGTCACTTGTTTTTTTTAAGCCCGTTGGGGTTTCTGTTCTGTCTCCCCCCGCTGAGATTGGATGTCTTTTCATCCCCTGATATTTTTTTTGAAGTCTTATCTTTTGTATGGATATGCAAATAACTCAACCTAAACCTACAGCCGTTTAATTGTGCTGCCGCTAACTCCACCGTGGCAGATCATATCAGACTGGGCAGCAGAGACTGGGAACGGCACACCAAGTTCAACATAGTGATGTACATTCAAGATGTATTATTACCTTTTATTTTAACTGACTTCTAACTTAGATATTATACACCTTTTTTAAACCGATCCGTTCATAAGCTGAAAGTAACTGATCGTCTTGCAGCTCAGAAAATGGTTTTACAAATAAAGAGTGAAGGAGGAGATTTGAGAGAAAATGGCAAATGTGTCCGATTATATGTCACTGCTCCTTAAAGTAATTAAAAATAACAATGAAACTGCTAAATGACAAATGCAAATTGTATTTTTATAATCACTTTTTTGTCTGTTTTTTTTTATTATTTTAACAGTTTAAAAAAAGATTCAAACTAAATATTTCTAAGTACCGCTTTATTCGAAGAATATGAATAGATTTTGAGACTACAGTCAAAGAAAAACCAACCCTCACGCATACTTCCGAGATTATCAGTCTGTGACGTGCAGCTTCATTTAATTTGACATTTTTGATTCACCTACTTTCCCCAAACTTTCCTCATGTGCGTCAGTTAGATTTCCTACATTTCCCAAAATGCCACTGGACATCCCCTCATAGAGAATCCTGAGCTTGGTTGCGTTAGGCTGGGTTTTACATGTACGTAGTAGTACGCTATGAGTTACTGCAAGCACGAAAGGGAGAGTTTCCCAAAAAGAAAGTAACAGTTTCACACGTAACGTATTTCAGTTCTAGTTTCATTCCTGTGGGTACAAACAGAGTATATTTCTCCCCGCATGACTGTTGTACGTCGGTGCAAAATAGCGGCAGTAGATTGAGAGTGAAAAACTTGAGGTTTCTTGTGTTTTACGTGACTGACACATTAATCATACGTACACCGGAGCTGCTGGGAATATGATGTCATGTCATCTACATTTGAGCAGTTATCCAGCTATTAATAAGACAAAAAAACTAACTTTAAAATGGTTGTGTAGTGGATTAGATTAGATAGCATTTTATTAAATCTGAATTCAGTACCAAATCTGCATCCTTTCAATTCCCTTATCTTATTATGTGTAGCTCTCAGCAATGTTAGTAACAAAAGTTGTGAATGTCCAAAGAACCAAAACTCTCAAGGTTTGCCAGACTGCCATTTGTTAGCTTTTAGCTGACATTGCTAACTGACATAGACTAACATTTGTTAGTCTCTCTTAGCATTTATAAAGAAATAAACTTTCTTACCAAGAGTCAGATGAGAAGACTGATAGCAGTCTCATCTCTGTGCTCGGTTTGGTTTATAAGCACCGAAACAGAAAGCCTGGGGCAAGCTGCTATCTGCGCCCTCCTCACAGCAGACCTTTTGGCTTTGCATTGTAGGAAAAGCACAGGTGTAACTAATTTAAAAAATTAAATTCCATTTAGGTGCTGGTATTGTAAATGCTGTCATACTTCCTTACTGGGACACTTAATGGAACGGAGCCATTGTTAACTAAACTAATTTCACCTGTTTTTCAGTCAACATGTCCACCGTGAAAGAGGTCTATCCAAAAGCCATATTTAAAAGTTATATGTCACGTAATGCTTGCACAAACAAAAAGCAAAGGAGATTTCTGGGCCGTCATTAGCTTACTTAGATAGCAAGGTGCTAGCTTAAACAGCAAGGCCCAGTGTCTTTGCTTCTCATCATGAAGCTAACTGACAGATCCCAGGTAATGTGTTGCTAGCTTGCTAGCTCACAGGATAAAACACTTTTGGCAAGCAGTTTCCCTCTGCATTTTTTAGACATGTTCTCACCTCAGTCTTGGCAAGACGGCAACAAGCTGTCACAACCTTTTAGAGTATTTACCTTAAAGAGCTTTTCAATAAATATTGCTAATGCAAACCAGAAAGTTCCCACAGCTGCTGCTTCACATGTTGCTTTCTTCTGAACCATATTATACCTTATTTATTTGAAAAGCATGTGTCAACGAGGTTAGCTCGATTAGCTTTGTAAGTGAGAGCCTACTACTGTTTACTAAAAGTTGGTCTACGTAATGAAGTATAGACCTGCTTAGAGCCATTAGTTTTAAATAGCCTATCACACAGAGGAATAGAGTGCTGCAGGGATGACATATTTTTGTAGGCCTAGCCAGAAGTTAGCACAGCCCCGTTTACCTCGACAAAAAGCCATTTTTGGGGGATTTTTCCATTGGGTTTTGGATCGTTGCGGATGATAAACTCTGTGGCAAACACAAGTTTACGACACTTAAACATTTTGTTCAGCAAGATAATCTTGACATTCGCCACTTTTATAATTTCGGAAGCGTGAATGCAATCGGCAGACGCAAAAAGCTAACGTTACAGGCTATAACTGAACTACGCCACGGTCACATGACGTTGACATCACCACATTTAATCGTGCATGTTTGGCATGATTAAGTTTAATGTCCCCGTCGACATCTGCGGTCTAATTTAGACATTTAAAAGCTTCAAAATTCAAAAGTGGGGTATTTTGTAGGGCTGCCACATCTTAGTCGATTAGTCGACTAATTGGTCGTTTTGGTCTTAGTCGACTAAGATTTCTTTAGTCCATTAGTCATTTTTTATGCTTATTCATGCTTAATTACTCATTTCCAAGAAACTTCTGAACACATTTATGGTAAACACAAGATTTAAAGTGGTGCTTTTGCAGGATTAATTGTGGAGAAACTCAGTTTTACAGATGGTTAATTAACTACATTTATATTGTGCTTTTCTAGTCTTAACCACCTCTCAAAGAGCACAGCTCTGTCAATTAAATCAACTAATCCATTAGTCGACAAAATCCTATAAGTGTTAGTCGACTAAGAAGTTCTTTAGTCGAGGACAGCCCTAGTATTTTGCTGACTTATTTTATATCGTAGAACATAACATAAAATTCTCTTAAGCGTGTGTTAACCACAAACCAACTGCATATGTAAGTAGTAGCCTATTTCTCTGCATATGTCGTATGTTCGGAGTTATACTGCGTTTGATTCACAGCCCGTTCACAGACAGTGTACAGTAAAGGGGAAACCGAATGTTGGTTGTGTCCGTTGGGATTTTCAGATTACAAAACACTGATTTAGCTCTACTGTCTGATGCATAAATGCATGAAGTGAGACTAATTACAAGCTGTTGAGAAAGTAGGCCAGACAGTAAAGGTCTCTCTCTTTGTATTTGTTTCTCTCTATCTCTCTCTCTCGCTCTCGCTCTCCCTCTTTATCTCTCCATCATCTCGCTGTCCAATTTAAATAGCCAAACACACACACACACACACAGGCATACACCTGACATCGGCGCATCGCTTTGACTAAAGAGAGGTTGGGTTTCAATAGCATTTCCCTGTCACAGAAACAAACACGCACAGTTTCTCGCCGCGTATGAGGGAAATGATCTGACGTGAAGCCGCCATATTGGCCGACACGGAGCAGCAAGGTGATGATCACTGATTGGCTGAGGGATACAAAAAAAAGCCCTCATCTTAGAGGTTTTTTGGGCTAAGAGAGGGAGTTTCCTTTTGCACAGCTGAGGCCAATAAGCAGAGAACGCACATGCGCACATGCACGCATGCACGCGCACACACGCACACACACACACACACACACACACACACACACACACACACACACACACACACACACACACACACACACACACCCTACTGAGCAAAGTCCTTCAAATGAGAAATGTGTCAGCAGCTACAGACAGACAGAATAGACACACTCCTCTGTTGGTACAGCTTGGAAACCTCTCATTCTATCTCCTCTCCTCTTCCTCCTCTCTGTTACTCCTCCTCCTCTCCTCTTCCTCCTCTTTCTCCTCCTCTTTCATCATCCCATCCTCTCCTTCTTCCTTTTTTGTTTCCTCTCCCCTCATTTCCTCGTCCCTACTCTTGTTTTCCTCTCCTTCTCTCTCTTCTCCTCAACTCTTGTTTCCTTCCCGCGCCTCATCTGTCGTCCTCTCCTTTTGTTTCCTCTCTTCTCTTCCTTTCCTCTTCTCTCCAATGGTTTCATCAGTTCTTCTCTTGTTTCCTTTCCTTTTCTCTCTTCTCCTCACCTATGGATTTCCCCTCTCCTTTTCTCACCTTTTCGCCTCTTCACTTGTTCCCTTAACTCTTGTTTGCTCTCCTCCTATTTCCTCTCGTCTGCTCTTGCCTCCTCTCTTATGGATATATATTGAACTCTCTTTCCTTTTTTCCTCCCATGTTCTCCTCTTTATCACCTCCCCTCTTCTTCCATTTTTCCTGTTTCCCCTTCTAGTTTTGTCTCCTCTCTTTTCTTTTCTTCCTTCCTCCTCTCTCTTCATATCTCATCCCCTCACCCGTTATCTCATCCCCCTATTCCTCCTTCCTTTTCTATTGTATTTTCCTCACACTCACTTTCTAACTTTTGCTCCTCTTCTCCACCTTTCCCCTCTCTTCCTTATCTCTTCCCCTCCTCTCTTCAGCTGTGTTTCCTGTCTATCCAACCACTTATGAAAAAAAAAAGTCAACCAACTCATCAGCTTTGTGTGCGAGTGTGTATCTCAATAATTTAGACGTCGCTGTCAGAACCTCGGTTACTGGAGCGCTCTCAGGTTCCTCTACAGCTCTCAGGTGATCACACACACACACACAAACACACACACATTAAAAAAGCAGCACAATTCATTCAGCGAGATAAACTGTGGATCAGTTCAGCGTGAAGCTTGAAATCCTCTTTTAATGCCCTGAATTCGCTGCTCTCTGGAGGAAGCTCATTCACTTCATTCTGGAGAATCAGTGCGCACGGTGTTGCAGGTGCATTGTGTGGCGACGCAGCTGTTATATGGCCGTGTAGTAATCCACTCGGAGGTGTCTGACATGTTACAATAACAGACTGGGTGAGGCAAAGAAAGCCACAATACAAAGTGGAGCAACGTTTTCTCTGTAAGTAAGTAAGGAAATGGGTATTACTTTTGGTACATTTAGTATATTCTGATGCTGATGTACTTTTACTGATGTACGTAATGGATTTTAAAATGGCCATAGACTGATATACGTAGCAATCTCAAGAAAACGTGTCATGTAATTATTTCAGCACTGAAATATGTAACTATTGACTGTCATCATCCGTACAGCAGGCTGGAGGGATGTACCCCAGCAACTCAAAGCTGCAATGAAAGCTCAACAGGGTGTGTGTGTGTGTGTGTGTGTGTGTGTGTGTGTGTGTGTTCATCACACCATGCCATACATCTGCATTCATTTCAAATTCTCCAGCTATGATGTGTACGCGGCGTGTTAATTGACAGCAAATGTAAAGGCATCACATCTGTGGCCAACCAACTGACAGACGGGAGGAGGAGCAGACCGCTACAGTTGGGAACGCTCAAAAATCAAGAAGCACAGATAATCTAACGGGTTTAAAAATCAAGAAGCACAGATAATCTAACGGGTTTAAAAATCAAGACGCACAGATAATCTAACGGGTTTAAAAATCAAGACGCACAGATAATCTAACGGGTTTAAAAATCAAGTGCACAGATTAGGGATGGCGAAAACTAAAAATGTTCTTGACCGGTCACCGAGCCTCATTAACCGGTTAAAACCGGTTAACCGTTTAGTTTAAAATATGCTACGCTATTTGAAATAACAGCCATTTCGAGCCGCGCCTGCAATTTCTCAACTCTGTCGCATCTCTCTCTCTCTCTCAGACACACACACACACACACACACACTGCCCCTGCACCACCCTTCCACTCAAGTCACGTTTTTTTAAAACCCCTACAGCGCGAAACCCGCAAATGCGGCGCAGAGGAGCTTGTATGTAATCGGAGGACAAATGGCTCCTTAGTTTCGAAATAGTTTGGGTACAAGCCAGGTGATCGCGTTTAAAATAAAGTCGTTTGTCTAGCGTTAGAAGCTCATTAGAAACATTGCCGCGGCTTATTTGAGAAAATGACAGCTCCGAAGAGACGCCGCTTTAGTTTGAGTGTAGTGCTAACAATAATAAAGAAAGATGATGATCATCATCATCACCTTATCTGTTACCACTGAAATGCAGATGTAATGTGTTTCCAAATATAAGCCCATCTTATGCGGAATAGGATAAAACAGGCACCTTCAGAATGCGTAAAACAGGCGATTAGACCTAATAAAATTAATTGTTTGGTTCCGGTTTCCGACTGACCCTGTCAATTAATGTGCGACCCAAATTTATTTTATGAGCTTGGGGAAGAAATGATACTAATTAAATAAATACACAAATAAAACGTTTAAGGCGAACTATAATTACATTTTTGGACAGCACTCTTGCGATGCAAGATGCCCGTTTTCCTCCAGCAATGCTGGAAGAGGACCCGATGTCGCCGCAGCGGCATTAACGTTGCCGTGTCCAGTTTGACGGCAGCAGCAGCGTGAGGACGGCGTCTTCAACCAGCCCTCACCGGCCACGGCGGCCAGCTACAGCGCTACTGCGCCGCCGGGGAGCTTCAACACGTTAAACAGGGCAGATGAAACCACTCATTAACTATATGTTGTGTTTAATGTCGTTCAAGAGGATGGCAACGTAGCAAGCACACACGATCAAATGAAAGGTAAACCCCCTTTAGAGTGCTCTAACGTTACAGCAAGTCCCTGGGGCTCATTGGAGGTGGCTAACAGCAGTGAAGCTAATGACAACTTCACAACACAATTCATTTGGATACAAGCGTTGCTTTATGGAAGATAGACGGGATTCTGAACAGCGATACGCGCGCGCGCGCGCACACACGCACACACACACACAGGTGTGTGCGTTACTTCACGCAGCACATGTAACTGGCTGGAAACGATAGCTACAGCTTATACATTATTTACTTCCGCTGGCGCAGATGAACTAACGGTACACTCGTTAACTGTATAAGCCTACAATAAACCCTCCATGATTAAAGAGTCAATATTTATCAATACCACCTAGCTGTTCTACAGGCAAATTTAAACATGTAGAAACCGATATTTCAGTCTGCTCTTCATGCGCTGTCCACTCTTGTTCACCGCGCTGTGCAAACAAAGCTCTACTCTGCGACTTTACAAACAAGCTAAAATGAAAGATGTCAGTTTGTAGTCGGTTTCTTAGCTTGCAACGAATCTTGATTTTTGGACAAACTCTTAGGCTATAAACGTAGCTGCTGTCTAACCGATCCATCCTCTCTGCTGGAGCGCTAAACCTGTGGCTGTATTATAAGACCAAAACAAATACATGTGGCTACTTAATATGCACATGAATTACATGTTTTCAATTTATTAAGCGACAACTGTACAGGTATTAACAGGTAGGCTATGTTATGAAAATATTGAGTATCCCTCGCTACTGTAAAGGCAAAAAAAATAACTACTTATCCCTTGCTGCCACTGGGAAAAAAATAAAAATAATTTTTTTTTTGTTTAACCAACTAACAATAATTTTGACCGGTTAACGTTGAAACGGTCAACCACTGGTCAAACGGTCATTGGTTAACATCCCTAGCACAGATAATACATTCCAACAAAAGCCAAACCAGAACAGGCTGCTGTAGGTTTTACTCCCGGATGTATTAATAAAATATTCCTATGAGAGCTGCTCAGTGGCACACTCGCTGAAAAAGTTGCTACGCTTCTGGGTTTGATATGTGACCACCGATTATGCACAGTAGTGTTTCTCCCATAATGCCTTGGGGCTCTTTTACAATGGTTGCCAATGGGGGAAATCCTCTGGGTCGCAGCAGGATTGTTTTCGTTGCAACAACGCGATTCCTGTCACGTTTCCTAAACCCAACTGTCCCGTTCTTCTTTACCTAAACCCAACTGTCCCGTTCTTCTTTACCTAAACCCAACTGTCCCGTTCTTCTTTACCTAAACCCAACTGTCCCGTTCTTCTTTACCTAAACCCAACTGTCCCGTTCTTCTTTTCCTAAACCCAACTGTCCCGTTCTTCTTTATCTAAACCCAACTGTCCCGTTCTTCTTTACCTAAACCCAACTGTCCCGTTCTTCTTTACCTAAACCCAACTGTCCCGTTCTTCTTTACCTAAACCCAACTGTCCCGTTCTTTCTTTACCTAAACCCAACTGTCCCGTTCTTCTTTTTCCTAAACCCAACTGTCCCGCTTCTTCTTTATCTAAACCCAACTGTCCCGTTCTTCTTTTTCCTAAACCCAACTGTCCCGTTCTTCTTTTCCTAAACCCAACTGTTCGTTCTTCTTTTCCTAAACCCAACTGTCCCGTTCTTCTTTTCCTAAACCCAACTGTTCGTTCTTCTTTTCCTAAACCCAACTGTCCCGTTCTTCTTTACCTAAACCCAACTGTCCCGTTCTTCTTTTCCTAAACCCAACTGTCCCGTTCTTCTTTACCTAAACCCAACTGTCCCGTTCTTCTTTTCCTAAACCCAACTGTCCCGTTCTTCTTTTCCTAAACCCAACTGTTCGTTCTTCTTTTCCTAAACCCAACTGTCCCGTTCTTCTTTTCCTAAACCCAACTGTTCGTTCTTCTTTTCCTAAACCCAACTGTCCCGTTCTTCTTTACCTAAACCCAACTGTCCCGTTCTTCTTTTCCTAAACCCAACTGTTCGTTCTTCTTTTCCTAAACCCAACTGTCCCGTTCTTCTTTTCCTAAACCCAACTGTCCCGTTCTTCTTTTCCTAAACCCAACTGTCCCGTTCTTCTTTACCTAAACCCAACTGTCCCGTTCTTCTTTTCTCTAAACCCAACTGTCCCGTTCTTCTTTTCCCTAAACCCAACTGTCCGTTTCTTCATTTCCTAAACCCAACTGTCCCGTTCTTCTTTTCCTAAACCCAACTGTTCGTTCTTCTTTTCCTAAACCCAACTGTTCGTTCTTCTTTTCCTAAACCCAACTGTCCCGTTCTTCTTTTCCTAAACCCAACTGTTCGTTCTTCTTTTCCTAAACCCAACTGTCCCGTTCTTCTTTTCCTAAACCCAACTGTCCCGTTCTTCTTTACCTAAACCCAACTGTCCCGTTCTTCTTTACCTAAACCCAACTGTCCCGTTCTTCTTTTCCTAAACCCAACTGTTCGTTCTTCTTTTCCTAAACCCAACTGTCCCTTTCTTCTTTTCCTAAACCCAACTGTTCGTTCTTCTTTTCCTAAACCCAACTGTTCGTTCTTCTTTTCCTAAACCCAACTGTCCCGTTCTTCTTTTCCTAAACCCAACTGTCCCGTTCTTCTTTACCTAAACCCAACTGTCCCGTTCTTCTTTACCTAAACCCAACCGTTCGTTCTTCTTTTCCTAAACCCAACTGTCCCGTTCTTCTTTTCCTAAACCCAACTGTTCGTTCTTCTTTTCCTAAACCCAACTGTCCCGTTCTTCTTTTCCTAAACCCAACTGTCCCTTTCTTCTTTTCCTAAACCCAACTGTTCGTTCTTCTTTTCCTAAACCCAACTGTTCGTTCTTCTTTACCTAAACCCAACTGTCCCGTTCTTCTTTTCCTAAACCCAACTGTCCCGTTTTTCTTTACCTAAACCCAACTGTCCCGTTCTTCTTTACCTAAACCCAACTGTCCCGTTCTTCTTTTCCTAAACCCAACTGTCCCGTTCTTCTTTATCTAAACCCAACTGTCCCGTTTTTCTTTACCTAAACCCAACTGTCCCGTTTTTCTTTTCCTAAACCCAACTGTCCCGTTCTTCTTTTCCTAAACCCAACTGTCCCGTTCTTCTTTACCTAAACCCAACTGTCCTGTTCTTCTTTACCTAAACCCAACTGTCCCGTTCTTCTTTACCTAAACCCAACTGTCCCGTTCTTCTTTACCTAAACCCAACTGTCCCGTTCTTCTTTTCCTAAACCCAACTGTCCCGTTCTTCTTTTCCTAAACCCAACTGTCCCGTTCTTGTTTTCCTAAACCCAACTGTCCCGTTCTTCCCACGTGTCATGGAAACGTAAGCCCAGCCACCACCTTTTCCTTAACCTAACTGCGTCAAAAGTGACGCCAATAGTCCCGGCCAAGCGCGTTTAGATAAAGTGCGTTTAGATAAAGCGCGTTTAGATAAAGTGCGTTTAGATAAAGTGCGTTTAGATAAAGTGCGTTTAGATAAAGTGCGTTTAGATAAAGTGCGTTTAGAAAGAAGACTTTTTGCGTCAATAACAACGCCAAAGGCACCTGACCACGCATCAGTATTTGACGCGATGGGAGTGAGAATGTGTTGTCACATCATACACCATCTTTGTTGAAAGAGACAAAGATTTTACTTTAAGTAATTTGACTTTACCCCAGAGTTCTCATACCCTAGTTAACAGAGCTAGATAACTCCTTCAGTAGTCTTCCTCCACAGCGCTGCGGAGGAGGGTCTGGCTAGTCCACATAGCATTCTGGGATGGGAGAAAAAACGTGCTCTGGTTTATTATTAATTTTACGAGTTGGGAGTGAGAACGGGTTGCAAACAAGCCTGAGTACTCAGAGTACTCTGAGTACTGTGCAATCTTTTTAAACGGCCTGGGGCGTAATCTACTTTTTTCTATTTATTTTGTTATTTTGGTGTGGGATTTGTTTTTAAAATCTGCTTCGTCTTTACTTTTCGTTTGTATGAATAAAGGAATACTTTACAGTCATTTGTCTGCAAAAATTGTGAGAAAGTCCCATCGTGGGCTTAAAATCGTGAATCGTATCGAATCCTGAGTTGAGTGTATCGTTATGTGGACCTCACACACACATACATGCATACACACACACACACACACATACACACACACACACACAAACACACATAGAGTTCCCACAAGGCCTAGGTCTTAATTAAATGTTAAGTGCGAAAAAAAACAACTTACACCTCATGCATGTTCTCTGTACGCCTATCCACCCTGGTAATTCTGTGTGTGTGTGTGTGTGTGTGTGTGTGTGTGTGTGTGTGTGTGTGTGTGTGTGTGTGTGTGTGTGTGTGTGTGTGTGTGTGTGTTTGCATGGACGCTCGCTCCTACGCAGTACACCCCGATGGCCATCTGAGGTGGCAGTGGGACAGATGGTACGTAGGTCGGTCTTTCCCCGTGCACGCTCACACACACACACACACGCACGCACACACACAAACACACACACATTCACCACAGCCGTGCACAGTGTGTGCGTCCTGACAGCAGATACACTCTTTAGCCCCACTAACACCGCAAACACATTCAGGACAAGTATCTGTCATTGCTCTTCTTAAAAACAGCAACAAAGCATTCATCAGTGCTACTTCTCTCTCTCTCTCTCTCTCTCTCTCTCTCTCTCTCTCTAATTCAGCTGCCATTTTATATTGCTCGCAGCTTTTTATTGTTTCTAAAAATACCAACTTTTACAGTGTCAATCTGGGGTTTAAAATTAGCCGTTTTCCGTGCCAACACGGACACCGAACACAGTCACACAGATGTGACAATACAATCCAGTTTTGAGAATTCCAGTTATTGTTATTTCATTTTTTTCAATTTTTATTCTTTTTTTCTTATAATATATAATCAATATTATAAATGTATACAATTATTGTGTGGATGAATGGAGTAGTTGTTTGATCTATAAAATGTCAGAAAATTAATACAAATTTAAAAATTGTGGATCAGTGTTTCCCAGAAGACGTCCTCAAATGTCTTTTTTAAGATTATTTCTTTGGGCTTTTCCACCTTTAATGTCTGACAGGACAGCTAGGTGAGAGATAGAGAAGACATGCAGGAAATTTGTCAGAGGTCGGATTCGAACCCTGGACCTACTCGTCGAGGTATACACCTCTCAGTATATGCGCACCTGCTCTACCCGCTGTTCCAACCCGGCCATAGACTGTCCTGTTTTGTCTCAAACAAGACACAACTCAAAGATATTCAGTTTACTGTCACATAGGAGAGAAGAGACTAGAACGTATTCACATTAAACAAGCTGACATCAGAGAAGTTTAAGGTATTTTTTCTCATAAAATAATTACAACAAACAAATGATCAAAACAGTCTAATCGATTCATCTTTGCAGCTTTAAACTGCAGCCTGATCAGCTGTCCGTCACACAGTGGAGAAGGAGGGTGTTTAACCCTCATGTTGTCCTCGGGTCAAACTAACCTATCAGAACATATGGGACGTCGATAAAGCAGTGAAAATGTAAAAAAATATAAAAAACACCAAAAAAACACGACAAAACGTTAAAAAAGCAAAATTAAAAAAAACGTGAAAAAAAAAGTGAAAAAAAGAGCCAAAAATGTCAAAAATAAGCACCCAAAACACTGAAAAAGTGACAAAAAACATTGTGAAAAATTGGGGGAAAAAATGTCAGAAAAAGCGATTCAAATGTTGAACAAAGTGACCAAAACAATGTGGGAAAAAACACTAAAATGTAAAATACAAAACTTTGAAAAAAGTGACTGAAACATTGCGATAGGGACAACAAAAGTGTTTTTCATTGGTTGACGGGAAGACATCACGAGGGCTAATGTTTGTTTGTTCCCCCAGTAGCTTCTGTCTGCCTTAAACAGAAGCTACTCTTATTATTATTTCATAAGGAAATTCCATAAACTGGAAGGCATATATCCGTTACATTCCTACTCCCAATACATCAAAAGGAACAGCCAAGGGTACAAACTTAAACTTAACACGCATAACATTCATACTTCGCAGCATAACAGAAGTATGAAATGTTTGATTGTGACTTTGAAGTGGTGTTGTGGACTTTATTGAGCCCGATTGGAAGTTGCGCTCATTATTTATTTCAGTCCCACCGTAACATCAAAATGATATGTTGAGTTTATAATTACTTTTATTAAACTAACTAACTAACTGCTTCCAGCAGAGGAAACATTAGCCTTAGATCCTTTGCTTAACCCTCCTGTTGTTTTTCAAAAGTTACCATATCAGAAATTTGGCTTTCTTTCAACCAAATTGTCAAAAAAATAAAAAAAATAAAATAACGTGGATGGTTCGGTACAACGCTCTTCACAAGTAAAATAAATGATCACTTCACTACTTCCATTGAATTTGGGTGTTTTCGTCAAAAGTGCAGAAAAGCAATGGACAAAGACATCGGGACAAAGTCACAAAGAACTTTTGGGAAAAGTGACAAAATGTCCAAAAAAAATGACAAAAATGTTGGAAAAAGCTTCAAAAACGTGGTAAAAAAAAAACAAAAAAAAACTGTGTGAACGCCGGGAAATGAGAAAAAAAATGTCCCACGTTTTTTTATTTTAAATTTGGACCCAGAAAAACTAAAAGTTGCATGGAGGACGGGAAGACAACACAAGGGTTAAGTTAAAGTAGCAAAACCACACGTTAAATAATCTGGTACCGGTAGAAGAAAACAGATGCGCGAAAAAGGAAACGACACAAAGTTGAAGTCATTTTAAAACCCTCAAAGATTCGGGGCTTCGGAGAAAACATTCAGGGCTGGAGCCCCAGAAGAAACTTTTTTTCTCATAAAAAAAATGACTCAAACCGATTAAAGGACAATTCCAGCACAAAATGAACCTAGGAGTTAATAACGTATGTGTACCGAGTCGGTCGTTCTCTGGGATCTGTTTTCATGCTAATCGAATGCGTCGCTAGCTTTAAACAAGCTACCGCAAACCGGTGGTTAGCTTGCTAACGCTAGCTTTCGGGGCACATGGTAAATTGCTATTTCTACACCACTAACAAGGCTCGAGCAGTCGAATCACGAACGCTGTGCTTGAGCTATGTTACTGGTTACTGTTTGCACTGCGTTCGACTGCTCATAACTGTTTCCCAAGATGGCGCCCGCATGTAAACATGAAAGCTACAGTCTTTATAATCTATCTTTTTAATAAACTGTCTGTACACTTACAAAGTTCTCAATGCTTGGGTTTACATGTAGGGACCCTCATTATGCTACCGTGGAAGTGTGGTGATATTTTGAGCCTTGTTAGTGGTGTAGAAATAGCAATTTACCATGTGCCCCGAAAGCTAGCGTTAGCAGCTAACCACCGGTTCACGGTAGCTTGTTTAAAGCTAGAGACACATTCGATTAGCATGAAAACAGATCCCAGAGAACGGTCGACTAGGTACACATACGTTATTAACTCCTACGTTCATTTTGCACCGGAATTGTCCTTTAATAGATGTGATAGATATGTTGTTGTCCTCCCCCTGATATTTAAAAGAGGGAGATTTGTCACCCTCAAAAAATATAAAAGACAACTAAAAATATAAAGGAGATAAAATGCGAGATTTTAGGACGCTAGTATGGGACAATGTATACTAGGGGTGGGAATCACCAGAGGCCTCACGATACGATATCATCACGATACTTATGTCACGATACAATATTATTGCGATTTTAAACATATTGCAATATTCTGCATTATGTTGCAATATTACCTTTTTTCCAACTTCAAATTTTTCCCAATTTCAAATGATGTCCCCCAAAGGAACATTTTGTCAACATCTTTTTATCAAAAAAAGATACATTTCTCCATTTGTTCATTTCACTTCACTTTTATTGCTGCAAAATGGGGATTGTCAAGCAGACAGACTGACCAACACACACATATATCATAAAAGATCGATACTTGACGTCTGTGTATCGATACAGTATTGCCACGAAAAATATCACGATACTATGCTGTATTGATTTTTCCCCCCACCCCTAATGTATACGCTGTCGCTCTATACACACAATCAACCGGCAATCATTGCCCTTCCTAGAACGGGCCGGTCCCACCGGTCTTACTTTTTAAATTTCAAGACAACCCCACTCCCCAAAAGAGGTGTTCAGGGGGCTCAAAACAAGAACTGTGTCTACTTGTGCAACATGGCGGTATGTATGTCCCTGTAACTTGCTGCTGTAACAAAGTCTATCTATCTATCTATCTATCTATATTTCAGTCTGTCTGTCAGTATCTATCTATCTATCTATCTATCTATCTATCTATCTATCTATCTATCTATCTCTCTCTATCTATCTCTCTATCTCTGAGTGTGTGCGACCCTAACCTCTGACCTCTGACCTCTCTGTGGACCTTCCCTGCAGACATGAGCAGCGGATCACAGGACGGTGAATTGCAGTGACGGCGCTTTTATGAGTCACATGATAAGGCTGCACAAATCTCTTCTGTGGAAACAGCAGCGATGAAAGCACTGAGATAAAATATTTTCCCGGCGTATCATCAGCCGGCAGATAGGCAGGTAGGGAAGAGAGACCGAGCAGGGCCCTGGCCGTGCGTCGGAGTGCCCCCTACCCGGCCGGCTGGGGCCCCTCTCTAGACGGCAACACGTCATGGAACATTCCCGGAACCAGCCAGCGCACCACCCACCATTTCTCTCTCTCTCTCTCTCTCTCTCTCTCTCTCTCTCTCTCTCTCTCTCTCTCTCATACACAGACACACACAAATAGAGGAAGCAAACGACGAGCATATGAGATAAAGTCACTCCCTTCTCCTGCCTTTTAAACAGTTTTTAGACCTATTGAAGATCCACTCCACAACACACACACACACACTGTAGCAACAAGCCTCCATTTACATGCATGTCACAGTCTTACTGTAGCGGCAACAAGGAAATAGCAGAGAGAGAGAGAGAGAGAGAGAGAGAGAGAGAGAGAGAGCTAAGGTCACAGCCTATGCTCACTTTGAAAACTCCCCAGGCACTAGGCTACGGGCTGTACAGTGATAATACCGGGGCTTTGGAAGTCAACTTCTCCGACTCAAACGCACCCAGATGCGGCCAGAGCTGGCTTGTCGCTGCACAATTACGCACACATGGCGGACCCCATATTGAAAAAATATCAAACCATGACACATTTCGCGAGCTTCCACTTTCACAGCTTCATATCCGCGAACACTCCCCCCCTCTCCCCCTCCCCCTGATTCTCTCTCCCCCGGCCCTTTTGCAGCCAGCCTGGCCGTGCAGGGCTACTGCAAATTCCTCAGGATATTACGCAACCCGGGTAATCTGCATGCAATGCAATGCGTGCCCGGGGTATTCCCCCCTGCCCCTGCATAGCCTTGCCCTTATAAGCTAAACACACACACTCACACACACACTCACTCACACACACACACACACACACACACACACACAAAGATCAAGTGGCCGTGAAAAAACAGCCAATAATGTCCGTCATGCCCGGCTGTCACATGTGTTATGTGTGAGAATACATGTCCGGAAAGGTTGTTTTTTGTTGTTGTTGTTGTTGTTGTTTTGTATCTCCCGGCAGCACTTACCTTCCGTCTGCTCTCCAGCTGCGCGTCTCCGCGCGGTAATGACAACAAGCAACTCCCCCCCTCCCCCCCCGCCTCCCCACCGGTGACAGGAGATCCGATTCCGGGCGTGCTTGACACCTCCGCTGGTTGTCCGTTAGAAACAGCCGAGGGGAACGGTTGTTAGAAATCCACACGAGGCGAAGGGGAAGTGGCGGAAAAACGTCGCCGACGGAAGGAAAAAAACAAAAAAAAGTTGCGCGTAAAAATGGAACCGGAATCCTTTCCGAGCGGGTTTTCTTCTGCCGGAGCTCCTCTCTCTTAGCCCGTACTGCAGTCAGACAGCCAGTCAATGTGTGCGTCTGACTGTGTTGTGATGAGTGTGTAGGCTCTGTGTGCGCGTGAGAGGGTGAAATCAGGAGACGCACACACACGCGCGCGCACACACATACTCGTTCGCACACGGGGGTTATTCCAAACGCCACTTCCCAGAATAGCAGCAGAGAGGACAGGGAGAGAGAGAGAGAGAGAGAGAGAGAGAGTGAGTGGCAGAGAGCGAGAGAGAGGGCGTGTGTGTGTGCGTGCGTGTGTGTGCGCTCGTGTGACGTCGTCGGATCCCCCAGCGCGCAACCAGGGCAGAGGGAGGGAGGGAGGGGGAGGGAGGGGAGGGGAGGGGAGGGGAGGGGAGGGAGGAGGAGCAGTGGCCGAAGAGGAGGCTCTGTCTGCCGGCAGAGAGAAAGAGCAGGATTCCCCGGTCACCTCTGGAGCGACCTGTCTGTCTGTCTGTCTGTCTGTCTGTCTGCCTCGTTTCCGCCTGTCTATCTGTGCATTCAGCTATAGGTGAAGACCGGAATTGAATAAATAGGCTAAACATAGCATAGGCTACAGTTTTGCAGTACAACATGATTACATGAATATTGTCAACTGCAGTTGCAGATATACACAGGCTATTTGTTTTAGTTTTTCCTGTAAATAAATAACTAATACAATGTCTAACCCTATTATTCATAATAGTCTTCATCATCATCATCATCATCATCATTGCCATATTTATTGTTGTTCTTGAATTCAATTACCTCACTCATCATTGCATTATTAAAATCTACAAAATGATGGTTAATCTTTTAACACCCACTCGCTGAATGATGTACGATCATAAAACTAAGCCTATAATTACACCCTGTGACGCCCTTCAGAGCCCTGCTACGCCACAAACTACTACATCTACTATTTCTAGTCATAGTTCCATTATCTTTATTGTGACTATTATTGCCACTGTTCATCATAACCCCCAACCGACCCCGTCAGACACCAACTACCAAGAGCCTGGGTCTGTCCCAGGTTTCTCCCTAAAAGGGAGTTTTTCCTCTCCACTATCCCCCTAAATGCTTGCTCTTGGGGGGAATTACTGGAATTGTTGGGTCTTTGGAAATTATAGAGTGAGGTCTAGACCTACTCTATCTGTAAAGTGTCTTGAGATAACGTTGGTTCTGATTTGATACTATAAATACAATTAAATTGAAATTGAATTGAATTGAATAATTCATGTATTTGGGCACGGGGCATTGCCTATGTTGACTGGTTGGAGACCAGTTATTTTTCAAAGTTTTAGTTTTGGATCTGGATCATTTTTTTTGACAAGGCATTCTTATTGAAAATGACACACTGGCCAAAAAGATGAGTGTCTCATATATCAGTACATATGTTATATTATATATTTATGTTCATATAACTTATCATGTCATAGCACCAGAGAAGAAAGTTTGAGGCTAGCATCCCGTATAAAATGGATGGTAAAAGCCAAATGTGTGAAATGTGTTTCCATAGAATTTAGGTATTTATTTAGGTGGGTGCACCTTTTTGCAGCCAGTATTACATAGTAGTAGTACAGTAGTCTATATCCACGGCGTTCCACTTCCGGGATTGCCCCCGGAAAATTCTGCTTGATGTCCTTCTTTTCAGCCGGATGTCCGTCACCTTCCTTTTTCTTTGTGTTGGCGTTCTAAGTCCAGTGGATTTGTGAGGACTATGGTTAACTGCTCCTCAGATCTCTGCAGGGTAAATCCAGACAGCTAGCTAGACTATCTGTCCAATCGGAGTTTTCTGTTGCACGACTAAAACTACTTTTGAACGTACACATGTTCCATCAAAACAAGTTCCTTCCAGAGGCTATTTTGCAGAGGCACCGTGGCTCCGTCCGGCGCTTAGCACCGCCCAAGACGATTGTGATTGGTCTAAAGAAATGCCGATAAACCGGAGCACGTTTTTCTCCCATCCCGGAATGCTGTGTGGACTAGCCAGACACTGGGAGAAATTGCTGCAAGTGTTACAACAAAGACACACAACAAGCACAGGGTTGACACAATTAATAGACAAGTGTACAGTAAACATTTGGGCTACCCAAAGAGCTGTGCAAATTGCAAATTACCATTTTCTATACTTGTGCAAAAAAGCCATCCGTCCCACATTCTTCTGTTCTCCCATACGTACCTTACAAACACTCTTTACTTCTACTACTTCCATAAGCATCCATGCAGTCAGTCATGAATAAACATTCACTTATCCATTCATAAACATCCATACATTCAGTTATAAACTGAAGAATTGATTAAACATGCATTCATTCCTCCATTCATACCCATACATACGTTCAGTCGCAGATATACATTAATTAATTCATAGTCATACGTTCATCGCTGCTCATTAATGAGTCCTTATACCTGTTATATTTGTACAGAGCAGCCCTGTACCTCTTTCCTGAGTTCAATAGCTCAAACTCTGAAGACAACACATGAGAGTTATCAGATAGAATGGTCTTAGCCTGCCTGATTGTTGCCTGATTAAAAAGCTCCTGCGGGTTGAGAGGTGGAGGTGTTCCCATAATTTTGCCTGCCGTTTTAACACGATCGAAAATCTGATTGAAGGTCTGGTGATGTGAGACTAATCATGTATTAGTCTCACATTACCAGACCTACGATCCACTCTAAAATCTACAATTTTAAGGTGAATCCTCAGTTTTCAGTCGACACCCCCCCCACCACCACTCCAGCTCCTAGTCTTTTCATCTGTAAAACACATTTAGGAATACAGAGGAGCTCATTTAGGCGACCCTTCCTGCTAATTAATCAAATCAGGATTGATAAAGATCCTATTTTTTCCTCTCCTTTGGACAGGCGTCCTCTTTGTGATAATGAACTACATTAGCTTTTTGTTAGCGCCTTTTAGCAACAGGTGGCAGGTTTGAAGCATCGCAGGTTTGATTCCTCTGACGGACAGAACACCGGGCCTAACATGTGCAGGCTTTGACCTACAGTAAGCATCCACTGTGATAATAAAGCAGACTTTTGCACAGCCCTTTAGACGTCAGCATGCTTCAAATAACTTCCATTGGACCGGCAGATAATGACACATAATAGTCTGATAATTGTCTAGATGGCATCCGTCCATTCGCAGCGCCTGGAGAAAGGTAATATCCGAGAAGGAGGAAAAGATGCTGAGTCATCAGTGGAGAAACTGGAAATGTAGTGACCTTATGGTTGGCAAAAACCACATCTTCTTTTATCTCCAAAGGTGTTCAAATGTTAGCCTGGCTCCGCCCTCCTACGTACTTCTGCTCAAGGTCTTTGCTCGTTTGAAAGCCATGATGTCTCTCTCTCTCTCATGGGTGGGCCAAATTCTCTGGGTGGGAAAAGCAGAGAAAGGGGAGGTAATCTTGCTCCTTATGACCTCATAAGGAGAAGATTCCTGATTGGTCCATCTGAGCTTTCATTTTCTCAAAGGCAGAGCAGGATACCCAGGGCTCGGTTTACACCTATCACCATTTCTAGCCACTGGGGGACCATAGGCAGGCTGGGGGCATATTAATGTTAAAAAAACTCATAAAGTGACATTTTCATGCCATGGGACCTTTAAATCCAGAGCTTCTGATGAATGGCACAGCAGCCGGCGGTGCGACCGACTTTCTTGTTGCAGATATGTTCTGTATTATGTGTTATGTAAGATGGTTATAGGTTACGCAGGGGAGGGGAATAACATTTGTTTCCCTAAAAATAAAGATTATTCATGAGTCCCGCAGCTTGAGTGGAGTCTGAAGTCTTTTGAGGACGAGTCTCAAGTCAGTGTGTGCAACTTTGGTGCAACTAGAGTCCGAGTCTCAAACTCGAGTCCCCGTTCCTGTTCATTTCCCCTCAGTCTCTTTGACTAGACCAGAAAATCAATGGAGAAAAAAAAAGGAAATATCGCCATTCATTCTGTGATCTCTACTAAAAATAGGTTTCAAGATGAGTACGCTACCCCTTCCTACATTATGTTACTTAAAAATAGTAACGTCAGACAATTTTTGCCCATTTTTGGGTGGCAGGAGTGTGGCCCATTCACACGGGATAAGCAAAGTCTGGATTTTACTCGAATCTACTCACATTATATATTTTTTTTAAACTTTTATTGCAATTCCTTCACTTAATTAACAATCCATTATCGTAAATATTTTTGGATATGTATGTATATATCTATGTAGTCCACCCACAGCTGATAATAATAATAATAATAATAATAATAATAATAATAAATAATTAAATAACAAAAGCAACCCTCATAGCGAAAGAAAAATAGAAAAAATAAAATGAAATAAGGAAATATATCTATGTATAAGCATATACACATACATCTGCACCCCTATACACTTCTAATCATATATCTATACATATATACGTATACACATACAATATAGAAACCAAGAAACCAAGGGGGTAAATTTCTCTCTACAACACGCTCCTCCTATGACGCCATTTTGATGCTAGCTAGCTCTCACTCGCTGTTAGCATCCCATTGACTCCCATTCATTTTGACGTCACTTTTATAACGAATAACTTTACATCTGAAGCGTTTAAAGACTCTATTTGTCCGTTGTTTATTTCTAAAGAAACACGACAATGTATAAAAGGCTCCATTAACTTGTACCTCACGTTATGTCTCCGTAGCAGACGCTTTTATAAAAATAGGCTAACGGTTGGGTCATAACCACGAGACTTACTGTCACACAGTAGAGGAATTACCGTATAGTACAGGAGAAGCTCACAGGCAGTTTGGACTTCCATGAGCTGTTTAGGTTTAATTACTAATGTTAACTAGCATGTTAGTGATCAGTAATTAGCCTGTGTCTATGTTATCTCCTTACATATACCTACGCTCTCCGTCTCTGTAAGATTGGGAATGATTTTGATTTCTCTCGGCACAGCTACCAGAAGACTTCACACTTTCAGACAGGTTGCTCACGTCACATCCACGTCTTCAAGCTCAGTTGGAGGCTGCTCAGTAACGCTCAGCCAGCACCGGGAAAGAGACTTCTGATATCCTTCAGTGGTCTCCGTCCAGAGACACAGGGATCTGTTGGTCCAGTATATATAATGTCTATGGCAGAAACACGTAACCACAATGTTCCTGGTTTGATAATGGACCTTTTTTTTTTTTTGCACACCATTCCACTCTCCCTGCCTATATTCCCTGTCTACTAACACTATAAACAGTCAAAAAAAGGTGTGAAATTCAAAAGAAATATATCATGGAGTGCCATGCAACAAAACTCCCCGGCCAGAATCCAACCACATCACCTAACAGAGAAACACATACTGTAGTTATTTCTTCCCGATCCCTTGATCTTTATTTGCAGGAGAGGTGTGAATCTTCAGGGTGTGAATCCCACCTTTCTGCTAACAGATTTTGACGGCGCTTCATCTGCCATCTTCCTTATAACTCAAGCTCCGTAGAGACAACACAACCCTGTGAATGCTGGGCTATAGATAGATAGATAGATAGATGGATAGAAGAAAGTGTTGAGATCTCTGACCTCCCGCAGCACAAGAACGCCTCAATTGAAGGCCCTCGTCTTCTCTTTTGCTCAGCGTTGGCGTGCATGCGTGCGTGTATGTTTGTGCCGGCCATGCAGCGATAAGTGGATTAAACGTCTGCCATCCCCCGTGAGAGGCTCATCACCGGTGACCCCGGAGTCCCCATGGCGACAGCCGTGGCAACACGGCACCATGGCGACAGCGAGCTTCTGATGCGGCAATTTGCATCTGCTTTTCATTTGAAGCCCAGCAGGAAGGTGTCCGCAGTCTGGAGCTCTGGAGTCTGCACACTGACTCCGTCTGTTTTCACATGTATACCGCGTAGATAATGTATATGTTATAGATACTGTATGTATGTGTGTGTGTGTGTGTGTGTGTGTGTGTGTGTGTGTGTGTGTGTGTGTGTGTAAGTCAATGTCTACCAGGTTTCAGTCAACAAAGCTGAACCTCCTGAATAGTAACTAGTCAAAAAACTATATATTTCGGAGGCCAACAAACAGAATTATTTGCCAGCAAATGTCCTGACATGACTCACTGCTTTGGTAATCTGCTCTGCAGCTGTCATTTTGATGAAGTAAGTGTGAGTTTTTTTTCCACACATGCCATTTCACGTCAAACTCCATCAATTTCTTTGTCTAAATGGTGTTTCCAGGATGTTAACAACGCTAACGTGTCTCTTCTAATAACTCCAGTGAAAAAGCGGCTTACAAAAAAGAAATGAACTGCAACAGAATCCATTTTCTTTCTACTCTTTATTTTATTTTTTTAACCCTCGTGTTGTCTTCCCGCCCACCATGAACTTGTTGTCCTTCTGGGTCAAAAAATTACCAATTTCTTTCCAATGGATTTGACTCTCTTTTTTTTGTCACTTTCTTTTTGTAAATGCATGGTCAATAAACCTAATGTTTATGACATCAGAAATAATGAATTGTTTGACTGATAGTTGAGATCAGACGATGTTGAGTAGATCAAAGACAAAAGTGTAGTCAGGAGACTGTTTTTAAGCCATTTTAAACATATTCTTTTTGAAATGCTATAAAGTTGAAGAAAACACCCCAATTGGGCAATCTGCTTAAAATAAACCCATATTTCTGATATAAGATTTTTTTTTTAACTTTGAAAATGGGTCACATTTGACCTGAGGACAATACAAGGGTTAAGATTATGTTTTTAGGGGGCTTTTCCCCCCTTATTTCAGAGTGACAGTGGATAGACAGGAAAGGTGGGAGAGAGAGAGAGAGAGAGAGAGAGAGAGAGAGAGAGAGAGAGAGAGAGAGAGAGAGAGAGAGAGAGAGATGGGGGAGCAAAAGGCCGCAGGTTGGATTGTGGCAGTGGTGGCCTATAGGGGTTAAGGAAGCAAGCTTGGGACCAGGAGGTTGCCGGTTCAATCCCCAAGTCCAGCAGGATAAAATGTGGGGTGGGGGAAAGTGAAAGGGCAGTCCTTGTCCCTACCTCATTACCACCACTGAGGTGCCCTTGGGCAAGGCCCTTAACCCCCCAACCGCTCCAGTGGAGCTGCTCAGTGACCAGCAGATCAGACTGTGAGGTTGGACTGGGCAGCTTCCAGGTCTGAATGTGGAACTGTGTGAATGTGACAGATCGTTGTTGCAAATGAGAAGTTGCTCTCAATCGACTTATAAATAAAGGTTATATTATAATAACCCAGGTCGCTGCAAAGGACTCAGGACTACATGGGGCCCACATGCTACTGGGTGAGCTAAGAGGTCGCCCCACTTCTTTCTACTCTTTTGACCACAATGCCATAGGTAAACCAAACAAGTGTTACAATGGTAACATTTTAATAAATATTATTATGAGTGTGAAATACAAAAAAATAAAATAAAATACTAACTGGGAACAATGGGATTTTGCTGCAGGAGTGGTTTGGGACGTTTATAGTGATGTTATGACACGGTGTTCTGAATGTTTTGACCATGCTTTATGACTGACAATACAAAAAAAACTGGTTCCCTTTTTAAAAACGTTGCTGTTTTTTCATCAGGGACAAGACAAGGGCAGACAAAAACAGTCCAGTCCAGACAGCAAGAGTAATTGATAAAAAAAACAAAAACATAATGACAATGGGTTCCCACGTTTAAAAAATAAATATCTGCATGCAAAAAACATGATGTAATGAATATGTTTCCGTGGCTTGTTCGAACGGACTCCTCTTGTTGCCACAGACAACACAAAGACAAAGTTTGGCAGCATGAATTTGAAGCAGGCTGACCACAGCTCTCCATCCTTAAGAACATTACGTTCTTCTAGCTTTTATCCAAAGCGACTTACAATGACTGAATCAAATCGTGAAGATGCCCCAAAGAATCATGCGAGCAAAGAAAATTCATCAAACAAGCTAAACTGCTAAAATGAAACTGAATTGCATGTTTTCCTCATATTTTATGAGCCAACAAGATGTGTCTGAACAGGTGGGTTTTTCAGTCTGCGACAGACTTTGTGTATAGGGGCTTCTGCTGTCCTGATAACATCGAGGAGCTCGTATCATCACGTTGGAGCTGGACGAGCACACAGTCGGTATTTCGTTGAGCGGTAGCTGGGCCGTGTAGCGGATGAGCAGGTGTGTATGGTTTGACCATGACCTGGATGGGCAGTTCTAAACTAAGCTAAGCTAGCTAGACTATCTGTCCAATCTGAGTTTTCTGTTGCACGACTAAAACAACTTCTGAACGTACACATGTTCCACCAAAACTAGTTCCTTCCAGAGGCTATTTTGCAGAGGTAAGAAATTAGGCTTCGTACGGTGCTTAGCACCGCCCAAGATGATTGTGATTGGTTTAAAGAAATGCCAATAAACCAGAGCACGTTTTTCTCCCATCCTGGAATGCTGTGCGGACTAGCCAGACCCTCCTCCGCAGCGCTGTGGAGGAAGGTCTGGCAATGCGAGTCTAGTTGAAGACCAACCGGGCTGCTGCATTCAGGAAAACTTAATTAATTCATTAATTTTTTTGGATAGATTTTGCATCACTTTAAAGCTACAACATTTATGGACACTAGGATAGAAGAACACCACAAAAAGCTGACAGACACAGACAGACAGTCGCTTATGGACGCATATAGCCGACACAGAGCAACGTTGGCATTCATTTGGAGTCATATTTGTGTCTCCTTTTAGCTCTGGTTTGGTCTCCACCAACTCCTGGAAAAAAAATATTTGGCTCTTCAGCTGCTAAATCTCCCACTTTCTTCACCAGCAGGTCTCCAACTTTGTCTATCTGCTGTTTAAAGTTGGTCAGGTGTACAGTGGGTTTATCAGAGCTGCATAATAACTGCCTGCAGCTGCTGGTAACAAGATTTTTGAGAGCAGTGAGACTGAACCATACAGCATAAATGTGCCGTAAAAATCCAAATGGATAAAAAGCTCTGAAGAGCTGCAGAGTTGGTGATAAGTCTCTGTGTTTGTCACACGAGTGATTTCATAATACACATTTGGTTCAATTTAATTGAAGTTAATGCGAGGAACATTGAGTGCTGCTTTTGGGTAGACTGAGCTCATTACACGGATGACACAAAGGCAATGCTACCTGTGTCTACTCTAGCATTAGCACGCACAGAGCTGTCCATGACACAGAGATGATTTTTGGTGCCAACCCTCTCAAACGGCCGAGTATTATATCGACTAAAATAACAAGTGTGGCCACAATCCCAGAAAGTGAGTCATGTGTCACGCTTTAATCAGTGTGGTTCTTTGGAACTTAAAAATCTTCTCTATCCATTGTTTGCATTCAGTCATGAAAAACAACCTTGGATGAGGAACCTGCTGAGTAGTTACGGGAAGTTGTGAATAATCCATCACACCAGAAAGTGGTGGACACACACACACACACACACACACACACACACACACACACACACACACACACACACACACACCGGTCGCCTCAGGCTCTTGTCCCGGAGTCGAACTGTAACGCTCTGCAAGACAAAGCACTTCTGTGACAGCTGACTGATTACTAATGCTTACTCATACACTCTCTCTCTCTCTCTCACCCACACACACACACACACACACACATGCACACACACACAGCAAAGACCGCTCCCCTCGCCACCACACCTAGTTTGTGTTCACTCGACACACTCTTTTTAACCTGCACACATCCATTAACATTGTGTATTTTTCCATCTTCTGGTCTTTGATTCTCTTCAGACATGCCACATTAATCCCTCTCACATTGTCTTTCCCCTTCCGTTTGCATGCACACACAAACACACAAACACACGCACGCACGCACACACACACACACACACACACACACACACACACACACACACACACGCCAAAATGTTACGTAAGAGCTTGAGGGTAAAGATCAAACTACCTGGCAGATAAGAGTTTCAAGAGGACATTTTCAGAGAGTGTGTGTTCAGAAGAGATTGATAGATATCATGAGAAAGAGGGAAACACACACACACACACACACACACAGACACACAGACACACACACACACACACACACACACACACACACACACACACACACACACACACACACACACACACACACAGACACACACACACACAGACACACACACACACACACACACACACACACGACACACACACACACACACACACACACACACACACACAGACACACAGACACACACACACACACACACACACACACACACACACACACACACACACACACACACACACACACACACACACACAGACACACACACACCAGCTGTTTGGCGCAAAACAGCGCCCCTTACTGGTCAGCATCAGTACTGACAGCCTGTGTGTTCATTTTAAACCTGTTAATTTGTTTCATAAGCAAAGATCCGGTCATGAATTCATCTTGAACAATATTGAAATGTATTGTGTGATATATAACTAATGATATTTAAAAATTTATTTTTTTAATTTAGCTCCAATATCACTGTCACACGGCTTTTTATTGGTCTGTTGTTGCCGTTCTGTAGCTACTATAGCTACATTGCAATATGAATAGAGATGATCATAATCTTTTTTTTATTTACCTTTTGTACTGTTAATGCTTCAAGGTTGGGTTCACCCAAATAAATACACACTAAATATATTTCCTCACCTACTAACTAGGTTTGGGTTTGATTTTCTCATGTTTTGACGAATTTGTCTCTGAGATATCTCCCTCCACCCTAATATAAAATAGTCCTCTGCCTAAAGTTTTAGCAGTTAGTCAGCACAGTGTCTTTCCATAAACATATCTCCATCACATTTGGATAGTCCATGGACTTGGCTGTGAACAGTTTTCATAAGAACTACTTTTCGTACAGAAGAAATAGTTCCTATATGAAAATGTAACAGGGTTTCTGCAGCTGACATTTTCAAATGCTTTTTGTTTTTTTTGTTTTTTTCAATGTTTTGAGCACCACAAGTGCAAATTCCACTTACCGTCACTGTATCGGGGGTGGGAGTTTTTTTTGGTGTGATTTGGATGACCTTTTCTTTTAATCCAAAAGGTCCTCTGGTAGGTATTCTGCAGACAGAACTGTGTTGAAACCCACAGAATGCAGATTTAAAATCTTTTTCAATGGATTTCCAAACATACCGAATAAATAGAATTTGGTAAAACTGAATACACAATACGTCGAGAATTTCTTCTTTTCGTGTAATGGTGAAGCGATAGAGAAAGCAGTCTGATTATCAGACTGATTACAACATTTTATTTTGCTTCGCCGACGCTAGTAATTTTGCTCAGAAACTATACTCTCTAGATTTCTCATTGCGTAGAATGAACGGTTAGTAAATTATACTTGAATGAAATCATGATAGGGATTGTACAATTACGATTAATTGTAGCTGTATGTTGACTCTGTCTCTCTACCAGTCAGCAGAGTTTCCACAGTGGAACATTTTGGAGAATGAAGACGAGGAGGAGGAGGAGGAAAGATGTTGCTGCCAAATATTTAGAGACCCCAACGAGCTGGCATAGTGTGTGTGTGTGTGTGTGTGTGTGTGTCTGTGTGTGTGTGTGTGTGTGTTTGTGTCGCTCTATGAAGTGGGAAAGGGACGTCCTGGCTGGTACGGGGAGGCTTATTTCCACAATGGGAAACTTTTCACACATGCCCTTTTCACACACACACACACACACACACACACACACACACACACACACACACACACACACACACACACACACACACACACACACACACACACACACACACACACACAGGGATCTATGAGGGTCAAAACATTCCGTCCAATCATTCTGGCATTTTCCACACAGCTCTTCCAAACCCCAAACAAGCTGCATTAAAAGATCTTTCTTTCTCCCACAACAACCAGGTTTACTGGTTAGAATCCTGGATCTGAAAAAGGGAACTGTTTCTACTCCCTAAACAACCACAAGGGAACTGCCCTTTAGCAAGGAACTCAATCCCCTAAACATGTTCAGCTGCTCAGTGGCCCACTGAACGTCCCCCTTCGGTTGTATTGGAAATATGTTGCGAGTTTGAAAATGTCTACATCTGTTCAGAAAAAAAATCATCTGAAGAATGTACGCAAAAACACTGAAGCAATACTAGGGAGCTTAGAGAAACTTAAAGTGCTCATATTATGCTTTTTGGGCTTTTTCAGTTTCCTTTATTGTGTTATATATCGTTTTTTTGTGCACGTTGTAGGTTTACCAAGTGAAAAAGCCCAAAGTCCCCCCCAAAGGGACTTACCATCTCCAACAGAAAACACTGTTCACCAACTGCTCCAAACAGCTCTATTGTAGTCCAGCCTTTACTTCAGAGACAAACGTGGTCACTTTGTAACACACGTTATAATGCTCGCCTAGCTGCTAGCATGGCACGCCCTCATACTCTGCTTCTGACTGGCTAGTAGTCCTTACCTAGGTACTGTCAGGGCACGCCCTCATACTCTGCTTCTGACTGGCTAGTAGTCCTTACCTAGGTACTGTCAGGGCACGCCCTCATACTCTGCTTCTGACTGGCTAGTAGTCCTTACCTAGGTACTGTCAGGGCACGCCCTCATACTCTGCTTCTGACTGGCTAGTAGTCCTTACCTAGGTACTGTCAGGGCACGCCCTCATACTCTGCTTCTGACTGGCTAGTAGTCCTTACCTAGGTACTGTCAGGGCACGCCCTCATACTCTGCTTCTGACTGGCTAGTAGTCCTTACCTAGGTACTGTCAGGGCACGCCCTCATACTCTGCTTCTGACTGGCTAGTAGTCCTTACCTAGGTACTGTCAGGGCACGCCCTCATACTCTGCTTCTGACTGGCTAGTAGTCCTTATCTAGGTACTGTCAGGGCACGCCCTCATACTCTGCTTCTGACTGGCTAGTAGTCCTTATCTAGGTACTGTCAGGGCACGCCCTCATACTCTGCTTCTGACTGGCTAGTAGTCCTTACCTAGGTACTGTCAGGGCACGCCCTCATACTCTGCTTCTGACTGGCTAGTAGTCCTTACCTAGGTACTGTCAGGGCACGCCCTCATACTCTGCTTCTGACTGGCTAGTAGTCCTTACCTAGGTACTGTCAGGGCACGCCCTCATACTCTGCTTCTGACTGGCTAGTAGTCCTTACCTAGGTACTGTCAGGGCACGCCCTCATACTCTGCTTCTGACTGGCTAGTAGTCCTTACCTAGGTACTGTCAGGGCACGCCCTCATACTCTGCTTCTGACTGGCTAGTAGTCCTTACCTAGGTACTGTCAGGGCACGCCCTCATACTCTGCTTCTGACTGGCTAGTAGTCCTTATCTAGGTACTGTCAGGGCACGCCCTCATACTCTGCTTCTGACTGGCTAGTAGTCCTTACCTAGGTACTGTCAGGGCCCTCATAGTCTAATTCTGACTGGCTAGTAGTCCTTATCTAGGTACTGAGCATGTGCGACTCCCAACAAAGATGGAACAGAAGTGAGATGTCTCACTCTGTAGCTAAAACAGAGAGCTCAACACACAGGGTGAAAAGAGGAGCTGCAGCAATGTGCAGTACAACAAATATATGGTGTTTTTTGAAAACTAAATACAATTATGAACCTGAAAATGTGCATAGTCCCCCAACTTACAATTGTTTTTGATTGCTAGATGACAGCTGGAGACACGTGCAAAAATCGAACCACAGTCTGCACTGCGGCAGTTCATGTGGACCAAGCTCTAGTTCGTCTTTCATCGCTTGAACACAGTTTTCAAAGCTTTACAGACTTATCCCATGACTTTAAAGGGATACTTCACCGATTTAGCATTCAGCTTTGTATCAGTAGAAACCCGATAGTATTTCTGAATGACCGTGCTTCCCTCCCTCATGTCCCCCTGAGAGGGGAGATCTCTGCATTGGGGGTCTGGAAAAAATCTTCCGATGACGTAAAATGACGATTTTTGCTTCATCGGAAGATTTTTGGGCCAGAGGCAAGAGACTACAGCCAGTAGTAGGATCTACTTCCTCATGTTTTCAACACGCCCACAGGGGGTTGGACTGCCGAGTCTAGCCGAGGTATTTCGAATGAAAACGACTGTCAGCCATCTTGAATCTTCGCTAAACAGGCTCTCGGTTTTCAGCAGCAATTATTTACAACAATTATCTGCATTCAAACTACCGGACGTGTGTACCACCGGGATACATCGGTAATGATCGGAGAATATGCAGGAAACGTTATTACAGAAGGAATACTCGGCACACTGCGTGAGCTTCGCCTGCACGGGGACCAGCGGTGTCGCTCGATGCCGCTACCCGGCTAGGGGACATCCTCGTCGGCTAGGTGGAAAGCTAACGCTAGCCGTCCACCTGTCCCATCCATCCTGCTTGCAAGTGTCTGCTCATTAAACAACAAGCTGGAATCCTCCTTCAACGAAACTCCCAAGACTGCTCAGTTCAGAGACTGCTGTGTTTTTGTGGAAACATGCCTGAACAACAGTGTACCGGCCCCGGGACTATTCAGCTACCAGGCTGCTCTCGCCGGCCCGTGGAGGTGGGCTGTGTTAAACGGACTGGTGTAGAAATGAAATCCAACTAGCCACTGCTAACTGCTGGTGGAGCTTGTGACTGTTAAATGCCGACCATTCGACACTCCACACTAATTCACGGCTGTGTTTATACTCGGTGTTTAGCTACACCAATGCTAGTATGCGTTAGCTGAACTTTACGGATCCTGCTTGCAAGTGTCCGCTCATTTAGATCACAAACTGGACTATATCCAACTTCAACGAAACTCCCAACGTCTGTTCAGAGACTGCTGTGTTTGTGTTGTTGTGGAAACATGGCTGAATAGTGTACCGGACTGTCCAGCTACCAGGCCTGCTAGCCCTCCGAGCTAGCGATGCTCTGTCGCCGGGTAAGGTGGGCTGTGTTAACGCGGAGTGCTGCAGCAATGTGGTGATTTGTATCTTAACTGCTAACTGCTGGTGGAGTTTGTGACTGTTAAATGCCGACCATTCTACATTGCACGCTAATTCACGGCTGTGTTTATGCTCGGTGTTTACAGCCCACCAAGCGCTAATGCTAGTATGCTTTAGCTGAACTTTACGGAGCCTATAAAGTGTGTGTACTAAATGTAGCCTGCTTCGTATTTCGTTTCTATATAATGTCATTTTTATATATGTTAAATGTGAAACATCATTTGAGTCACGATGAAACGTTGTTTCATGTATATGGTTGAAATGATAATAAAACACGCTTGAGTTGAATTGAATGCCTCGGTCTGTCTGTCTGTCAAGCGGTAGGCGTGGCTTGGGAGTGGACTCAAAGCAGTGAAGCAGGTGCATTCTGGGATTTGGTGTTTTACATCCATATAACACAAAAACACATTTTCTGGCTTTTCTCGGCCTAGAAGGCACCAATTGAAATTTTTTTCTTCACATTTCAACTACATAAGTGACACAATTTAAAGATATATTCAGCTTTCCAGCGGTGAAATATTCCTTTAACCACATCGTGCACAACAATGTGTATTTACAGCACTTTGTTCAAATGCTAACACACTGCTGTCAAAACGGTTACACACACATTCATAACAGAATGGATTTCAGTCTGGTGCCTATCACTGCTGATTGCAATTTCAGCTGGAAGCCTAAGCAGGTGTCTTGTTTGACTTGTTACAGTTCTTTTTTCTTCCAATTGCTAAAACACAATTTTGCAAACTAGGCTGGTTTTATCAAAAATACTTCACACAATTCACAAAACCACACACCCAAACTGCAAAATACCTCATATATATCCAGCAAAATGAAGCACTGCAACCAAAACTACACATATAGCATTATCCAAATCAAACTTTTGCACCAAATGGCACACACTTCATTCATATTACCAGCTTGTTGTCTAACCAACTACACACTGTTCGGCATAAATGAAAAACACTCTCATCTTTAGTTTGAATAGTTCAAAATGTAGAAAATTCTTCAGATTGCTCATATGCACAGACATATTTCCAAATACACACACATGCTGTTGAAATATTTGTATTATTTTTCACCAAACAAGTCAATGCAACATATGCACAGCAGGCATATTTACATCAGACTGAACAAAAATATGCTCACAAAAAACAGTAAACTGAAAAAGAAAATAGCAGAAAAAAAGGGCAGAAAAATATATAGAAAAACAAAAGAGGCATCATAGTGCTTATTCCCTGATTGAAGTGGTAACAATTAACCACTGAGGTGTTTGGCCAGGTGGAAAATATGTTGGCCAGTTAGCTCATGTACTGTTATTTTGAAATGGCAAACATGTGACTTTACGTCAGATTGTCGTGTCTTATGCAGAGAACCGTGTTCAGTGCATTTAAAAAGTGCCATTTTTGAATTGCAAAATGTGTGTGAAGCCGAAATTGCGTTTAGACTTTTGAAGACTTGAGAAGAGGTTTTGCTCTCTGTGTCAGTTTACAGTTTTTTGCAGATTGCTTACATACAGTACAGGCCAAAAGTTTGGACACACCTTCTCATTCAATGTGTTTCTTTATTTTCATGACTATTTACATTGTAGATTCTCACTGAAGGCATCAAAACTATGAATGAACACATATGGAATTATGTACTTAACAAAAAAGTGTGAAATAACTGAAAACATGTCTTATATTTTAGATTCTTCAAAGTAGCCTTCCCTTTAATTTTTTTGATAACTACTTTTTGAAACCCTTGGTGTTCTCTCAATGAGCTTCATGAGGTAGTCACCTGAAATGGTTTTACCTTCACAGGTGTGCTTTGTCAGGGTTCATTAGTGGAATTATTTCCCTTATTAATAAAAAAAGCAAAGTGTGGCTACTTTGAAGAATCTAAAATATAAGACATGTTTTCAGTTATTTCACACTTTTTTGTTAAGTACATAATTCCATATGTGTTCATTCATAGTTTTGATGCCTTCAGTGAGAATCTACAATGTAAATAGTCATGAAAATAAAAAGGAAACACATTGAATGAGAAAGTGTGTCCAAACTTTTGGCCTGTACTGTACTAAAATCAAAAGTATTACATAATTATCAAAACCTTACACTCAAGGAGCAAAACATTGGCCCAGATCTGCACCACTATATGTCAGCTTCACACTTTTTGCAAAAGAAAATACACACAGCGATTTGCAAAACACTAAACACGCTTGTATTCCTTTGACACAGACGTATATCATGATGTCACTTCCTTGCAATTCCACACACCTGTGAGCCAACCTGTGAAACACAGCCATCAGGCGCGCAGACACATGATTGCTTAATTGTAGACACACCATTCAGGTTTAAGCACTATAAAAAATGCAGCAGGTAAGTTTACATGCCTTTAACTAAAATGAAGGAAGAAGAAGAGGGAGGGTGTGTAGAATAATGCTCTTACTTTTTGCAGATTAATATAATAAGAATGTAAAAGGTTACCATAAGAGACCAAGTGTGTTTTGGTGTATGCTGTAAGCCATAACTATAAGATAGTTGGGGTCACAGTGGCCTCGAGCAGAGTACATTGAGTAATAATAACAAAAGAGGACGAGACATAATACAGTGCGGGTGTTGTGTGAAGACTGTAGTCCCGGTGCGGAAAAAGAAGAGTGGGGCCCAAGAAAGAAAGAATAAAAGATGAGGGGAAGACTAGATCGGGGCTCACGAGGTCTGACAGTCTAGAGACACGTGGACAACGTCAGACAATCTGTTTCCTGTTTACATTCACAACAGTCATGTGTGTAAGGTACTGTAGACCTGTGCATGTGTCCATCCACCCGTGAAAACGTGTGGAAACAGCGCTACACTCTTTCCCCGAGTAGTACAGCGTTGCCGTGGCAACAGCATCACCTCTGTCCTCGCCTGCTGCAGATATTTTTATAGTGTCTATCAGCATCGTCTCTCTTCCTCTCTCTTTCACTGTGAATCAGTTCATTTTTAATTCCTGCTTTACTGTCATGACACTGGTGTTCTGTTGAATTTATTCTTCATTATTTAATATTTATTTAGTTTATAACAATTAATGGAGTCCTGAAAAATCTTTTTTTTTTATCTTCCGATAGAATTCTTTCCATTGATGGTATATTATGTTTATTTATGTAGCAATTCTTATATATTGATTCTGCTCTTGTTATGTTTATTTCATTTCAGTTTGGCCCTGATGTGTTACTCTGTGCACATGACTAAATAAGTTCATTATAAGAATGAAACAACAGCTGAATTTGAAAAACAAATACATACAAATTAGTGTATATCACACCAATATAATGACAGCTAGATTTTTAAATGTATCATTTATTTAACTTGCGTGAGGTCCCGCATATTTCCACGTATGTTTTTATTATAAAGCAGGTCTAAGTGCTAAATAAATCCTGGGAAAGTATCAAAACAATCAATCCACAATGAAATGCACACAGCTAGTATTCAGAAACTGTGCCTTTAAATGGTTGTGATGTCACAATTATAATATATAGTTAGAAAGTGCAGCTACAGTGCCGTTACAGTCTTTCCCCAGATGCAATGACGGGGAAGAGACTCCGAGAGCGCAGACGCTAAATTAAATTGACAGGTGCTAAAACAGAGCATTTCAGACCGACAGCATGAGAAAAATTAAGTGTTTTTTGAACATTAAAGCACATTGACATGTTCTAGTAGAAACCCAAAATACAAGAATGAAGCTGGAAATGTGCACAATGGAAGTTTTATTAATGACATATAGCATCATTAATAAAACTTCTGTGATGAATAATATTGTGTTCTATGCATTAAAACATTAAATACCTACAGCGTTTTGCAACCCAGCATAATACCTTAGGACAGGGATTCCCAACCAGGGAAGCAGCCTACTTCTGAAGTTGCCAGGGGGTACGTACGTAGAAAGAGAACGTAGCTCACCTGATTTGAAAAGATATAAATTATGATTTGATTGGAATAATATATCAACACTGGTTCAACTGTAACACCTGAACACTACGTGTTTTAGTTATGTAAGAGTGTGTGAAAACTAGTTAGCAAGCGAGCACAGAAGTTTAACTAAAAGTGATGGATAAATGGTAGAAATAACTAACGTTAAAAGTAATGACAGTTCAAATGATTAGCTAAAGTATGCCTAAAGTAGAAATGATTCAGCTAAAAGTTGAAATAGCAAACGGTTAAAATAGTAAGGTAAAGGTTGAAATAGTTAAAAGCAATGGATAAATGGTAATATAACTAGCTACAAGTAATGACTAAACAGTTCAAATGATTAGCTAAATTAATGTAAAAATGATTAAAATATCTAAAAGTTAACGTAGTAACAAGGACTGCTGACCAAACCACCTTAATATTGACAGTTAAACGGTAACTTATGAAATAATTAACAACATCCACTTTTATATAACGAATAGTGTTTTACATTTTGAACATATATTGTGGATTGATGACAGACAGGGTTGAGGGGGGGACCTCAGACCAAAAAGGTTGGGAACCACTGGCAGTATTTTTATTTATTTATTTTTATTGACAAAATGTAGTACACAGAGAATCAGGTAATCCATAATAGCACGTGCACATCAAGTGAACACACTTATGAAGAAAAAACAAACATACGAGGCAATACAAACGAGAAAATAATATCATTACAGACATCCGAGTACAAGAAAACATTCAAGGATCCACTGGCCGTGGGAGACACCCCTCCCCTCCGCATTGCATCGTCATCATAACACGGAAGCAATACACAGACAGTGGGGTGGGGGGGACGGGCACGAGAAGAGGCGCATGCACAGGGAGGGAGGTGAAAACAGACTAACGTAGGATTAAAAAAGAAACAGATAGGAAAAGGTAGAAAAAGGTTGCACAGAGGCAACAGTCCGACAGGTGAACTAAAGACGCAGAGAGCGAGCATCATGGCGCTGATCCCGTCGCAGGTTCTCCGGGTCGCCATCCTCATGTCTTATTTCTCCATCCTCTGCCACTACAAAGCGTTAGACATGCCGGCACACCAGACCTACGGGGGCAGCTGGAAGTTTCTAACATTCATAGACTTGGTGAGATGTAACCTATCATGTTATTTCAACCCTAAAGTTAGCTGCATGAGCGGGACAAAGAGGTGTAATGCCGTGCTTCGTGTCGCTGCTATCAGGTTTGATTATTCACCGTTCCTGTCCTCACTGTCCCGGTACGTAATGCATCGCTGACCGGAGAGAAGGTAATTAAACTACACTCATTTTGTATTAGAATGGGTCTGGACTCGCGTTTGGAGTCCCCAACGTGGTTGACTGGTGAGCTCACTGCGTATAGTGGCTGAACCGGAACAGGTGTCGCGGTGCCAAATGCACTCCTGTTACAAATAAATCCTTCCCCCCTTACACGGGAGCGCGCCGCGCGTTCACTATCGATTGTGTAGCTCCCTAATCTTTCAGACAGCATACACTTGCCTGAATATTCACCAACAGGCAAACAAAAAGAAAGATGGATATTAGAAACGTATATATATATATATATATATATATATATATTATTGCATACAATTGAAGTATGACACAGGATAAACACCTTATTTCCAAACTGGCCCTGAAGACATTTTTATATAGCCACAGCAAACTTTACGAAGACACGATACGCACATCCAACAATTCTCACTGTTATTCAAGATAACTTTATCCAGGATGATTATAAAAATCAATCCTCAAGTTGCTTTCAGTGAACCCAGTTAGGTGGATGAAAATAAACAGGATTATTTTTGCCTGATAAATAGGGCTGGGCCATATGGAGAAAATCAAATATCACAATATTTTTGACCAAATACATCAATGTCGATATTGAAGGGTTCACTATTGGTGCTTTCATAAATATTTACACAGTAAGAGTTTTGATAAATAATCACCAATAATGTGGATACCATGGCAAATTATAAAACAGTAAGTCCGTTAAGTCCAGAAAATGACATCACTTCACTGTAATGCAGCCTTTAAAACCAGGAAAAGACAACATGTGTCATATCACGATACTACAATATCTAAATGTATCTATATATCAATGTTAATATAATATTGATATATTGCCCAGCCCTACTGATAACAGCATTTGATCCCGAATTAGTTAAACTACATTTGAAGAACAGAGCCGGTGTTAGGCTTTAAAGTCAGGTGCACACCCGGAACTAAACATGGATAAAACCGATTCAGGATCAAACCAACAGAGCAGATGTCAACAGTAAGAAAACAAAAAATGAGCAGAAAGTTTGCATCAGTGCATACTTGAGAAAGCTTCTGAACGAGACCCATTCAGCTTCGTCCCCAGTATTATGGCATCTGAAGTGAAAAGTAGATTAAGGACTTCACACAGTAGTGATTGGAAGAAGACACCAACGCACACTGCTCCCGGTCATCCCAAACAACGCACACATACATGCACGCTCACAAAGAGGCAGCTCTATTAGAGACTAATTCAATAAGCCAGTCATTCACGAACACAGCAGGTCAACGTCAGCGCTAGTACCCTCGCACAGTGTTAGCTATGAATGAGCTTTAACAAGCTAACCATTGTGAACAAAGAGCAGAAGGTTCTCTCAGTAGTGGCTGTTTCCATTTGAAGAACCAGAAGTCCATTTTGTGGCAATGTCTGTTTATTTCAGTAGTAATGCAACAGTACTGTTGCTCAGCTGTGTTTCCTGTAGTCTCGCATTGCCAGACCCTTCCTCCACAGCGCTGCGGAGGAGGGTCTGGCTGGTTCACACAGCATTCCCAGGATGGGAGAAAAACGTGCTCTGGTTTATTGGCATTTTTTTATACCAATCACAGTCGTCCAAGGGCGGTGCTGAGTGCCGTGAGGAGCAACGGTGCCTCTGCAAAATAGCCTCTGGAAGGAACTTGTTTTGGTGGAACGTGTGTACGTTCAAAAGTAGTTTTAGTCATGCGATTAGAAAACTCAGATTGGACAGACAGCACCGGTGCAATCCCGGAAGTGGAACGTCATGTGTATATATTATACTTGTACTATACACGTAGTATACTGTATATGTTTCCCGTAACTTGGAGTGACAAGTGATGCCTTCAAAAGCTTTGTGAGGTGTTCAGAGTTACAAAATGCAATTCAGTTTTCTGGATTTGACTTTGGTTTGGAAAAGTTTGTTCTCTTTTATATCCAAGCAAGAAACTAATTGATATTGAATAGGAAATGTAATCGAAACGGGACCTTGTGAATCGGAATCGACTCAAGAGCTCATTGGCAATTCCCTGTGTGTGTGTGTGTGTGTGTGTGTGTGTGTGTGTGTGTGTGTGTGTGTGTGTGTGTGTGTGTGTGTGTGTGTGTGTGTGTGTGTGTGTGTGTGTGTGTGTGTGTGTGAGTGAGTGACAGCTATGTCATATTTTCCACATTAGACCTCTCCTCATGGTTAACTGTGCTGTTAATGACCTGAAAACACCAGCAGCCAGGAAACACACACACTGCTGCAACATCTGCCTCTTAATCTGTGTGTGTGTGTTTGTTACTGTATGAACATGTGTAATATGAAGCCCTGCAAATTATAAGTGCTACACTGACATGATTGCGTTGAGATCCATTTCACAAACGCCGGCACTTTGATTGTGATTGATTTTTGTTGCTGCTCAGAGCCTCATCGCTAGCCGAGTTCACATAGAAACCCATTATATATGTAGCAGGCAAGCTAGGATAGGTATCAGACTTTTATTTGTGCCGACATCCACACACATTTCAGTTACAGGCACACGCACAAATGCACACACATCAAGCAGGGGACCAGCTAAGTATTTTTTTGACAGATGCAACGTGCATAACTGGAAGTGAATTGGCATCCGATAGCTTTTAAAGGCAAAATGTCTCCAACGTCCAGCCGTCCGCTCACCCAGTGGGGGACACCTGATACTCCCAATGTGAGATTAGAGGAGAGGAGGAGCGATGAGGAGGCGACACGGGTGTGTGCATTTCTCTCCATCTCTCTCTGGAAAAAGGTCAGATCCATCATTGTGGACATATTGACGGGAGTGTTTGATTACAGGGGGAGAAAAGGAGAGCTGCTTACTCCCTCGCCACAATCCACTTAATGTCCTCCCTCCCTCCCTGTGACTTTGAGCATTTGAAATTAGGGCTGGGCAATATATCGATATTATATATCGATATCGTGACATGAGACTAGATATTGTCTAAGATTTTGGATATCGTGATATGACAAAGGCTAAGTGTTGTCTTTTCCTGGTTTTAAAGGCTGCATTACAATCGTGATGCACTTTTCTGAACTTACCGGACTGTTCTAGCTGTTCTATTATTTGCCTTTACCCCACTTGGTCATTATATCAACATTACTGATGATTATTTATGTAAAATGTAAGTGTGAAGATATTTTGTTTACGCACCAGTTGTCAACCCTAGAATATCGCCGCAATATCGATATCGAGGTATTTGGTCAAGAATATCGTGATATTGGATTTTCTCCCTATCGCCCAGACCTATTTGAAATTCATAATCTGAGTCAAGTATTTGCCCAAGATAAAATGATGCATTCATCTCACGGCTTTATGGCACCAATTCAAGATATTTAAAAAAAAAAAAAAGGAATAGTTTGGATGTGTTGAAGTAGGGTTGTATGAGCTACTTCTTCACAGTCAGTCATCAGATTAATCTACCAGCCCTTATAGAGCTGGCTCAGGTTTACCTTGGACCAGCTCTTGGTTATGCTGTTATAGGTCTAGACTCCTGTTACGGCCACAGCAAACAAACACAATTTTAATGTGGCAGTCAACCTCTAATAACACCAAACCCGAGAATAGTTAAAGCAAATTAAGGTTTATTCACAAATTAAACCAGTATTGATTAAACCAAAACTATGGGAGTCTGGAGGTCTGGCCAAAAAGAACAAAAGAAGGGAAAAAGCCTGAGCCAACCCATCAAGGGCTGTCGGACCCAGAACTCCCCCTGTAAACTAAAGAATTAACTAACTAATAGAAACAAAGCCACGAAAACTAGACTACCAGACCTCCATCCTCAAAGCAATAAAACACAAAAGGAAGATAACAGAAGACAACGATGATCAGTGCTGCTTCAGTCTCCGACAGGGATTTCTGTCTCCCAGCCTCTTATATCCAGGGGTGGGGCCACCCTCAATCAGATATCATTTATCTTTATTGTGACTATAATTGCCACTGTTCATTGTACCCCCAACCGGCCCCGTCAGACACCAGGACAACAAGGATGTTTTTCCTCGCCACTCGAGATTTCTGCCTAAATGTAAGTTTTTCCTCTTGCTTGCTGTTGGGGGAATTATTAGAATTGTTGGGTCTCTGTAAATTATAGAGTGTGGTCTAGACCTACTCTATCTGTACAGTGTCTTGAGGTAACTCTGGTTATGATTTGATACTATGAATTGAATTGAATTAGCTACAATAGATAACAAGGTGAAGCACACGGAGTAAAATGTGACGAAGAGAATGGTTCTGAGATCAGTTAAAGGCTGAGCTGTTATACAAACACAGCCGGTGACGTGTACATTGTCAGCCGTCTGTACAGTTTTTCCCGTTTGTGGTGAATAAACGGACCACAAAAATACTCCAGCGGTCAGGACAAACTGGTTCCCCAGCTGGCTGTGTTCACACATGCTGATCTCAGATTGAAGCACCCTCTCCTGAAGATGTTGACATGACTTTGGGGTAATGTGTGTTACTGACTGGAGTAGAGGAAGGTGAGGCATGGTGAGTGCACCACATAATGCAACGATTGCTTTGATTGCAGTGCAGGTTTTTGCTCCAATGTGTGGTTTCTCTCCCTCATCAACTCTTCTTTCTTTTGCTTCCCACCTTCCACTTCTGAAAAAATTATTTGTCTCGTGCCGACCTTACACCAAACGACTTTTCAAGCGATTCCGCTGTTGCAGACAACTTTCCGACAACAGAATGAAATCATGAGAGTCCGCTCCCGTCATCTCAGTTGTTCAGCGCAGGTGGTCATAAAACTCAGTCCCAGTCAGTGTTTTTCCCGTCTTGACGTTCCGGCAAAATCAAACGTGTTTGATATTTATGCTGCGTTCCAGACACAATTTGTAGCCCGTAAGTTATGACTCACGACTTGTTAGCATTCCAGGCAAAGTCACGGCAAACCCTTCTAGCGAGCGTCAGCTAGCGGCTACCTAGCGATGATGTTAGCTAGTGCTAGCTGATACTAGCGCTAGCTGATACTAGCGCTAGCTGATACTAGCGATTTCTAGTCGCTAACATATTTTGGGGCTTCATTTAATAAACATAACCTGTAGTAGTACACAATCGTATGTGTATTGTTTTGATTACAATGTTCGGAATTACTTTACGTTGCCTATTCATGTCTATTTTTTTCTATTTCTCACCATTAATCACCGGCGTCTGTACAGCATCAACAGGTGGTCGCCATTGTTGTTTAAGTGTGTGTGTGTGTGTGTGTGTGTGTGTGTGTGTGTGTGTGTGTGTGTGTGTGACGTCAAAAACTGTAACTGGGAGTACAACGCTCTGGTACGTAAGTTACAGGTTTGACTGCCGTTCCAGGGCACTTTCACGGGGTAGAAGGGTGTGAAAACATGAGTTACGGGTTGCCTGGAACGCAGCATATGTTTGAAGTCTTGGTAGTGAAGTTAAATCACGTGAACATTGTCAACAACCAATGGGTGCACTCCCTCCAGAAACAAACAGGAAGCAGCAAATGGCTAGAGCCAGCGTTATTTATGGTTGCTCTGGTGCTGCGCTAAGCTAAACGCCAAAGAGGGATTTTGAACCCTTCTGGAGCGCGTCATCCAACGGGAGTTTTACCGGCGGATAAACGCGGACCTCCGGAAACTCTACAAACTTTCCCTCAAGTTACCAGCCAAAAGCTAGCGGTAGCTAGCTAGCTTGGTTCCATTTTTCAAAACGAAGCTAGCTAGTTGTAGTCTTGCAATGTGTGACCCTGCAAGATCCCCAATCTTTATATATTATGACAGTCTTTAACGTTGGCTGTGAGATGCTGTCAGACTTTAGTCTTTTTAAAGTCTGTTCAGAGTCTTCTAGTCCAGTCATTCCCAAACTGTGGTCCGCGGACCAGTAGTGGTCCGGGAGGGTACTGCAGGTGGTCCGTGGAAAAGCAAAATAAAACATAAAAGAATAGTATTTTAACCTTCATTTTACCAGGAAAGAATATGTAAATTGATTATTTTTTTTTAAGTTATTGTGTGATTACTAAAATAAGCTACTGGTGCTCTGCCCTAACCCTAACCCTAAAATCACCAACGGTTTTGAAATTTTGAAAGTTTTTTTATTACTGTATAGATTTAATACGCCATTGCTAAGGAAATAAGCCTGTTGTTTAAATGAACCTGATTATGCCCTCAGGCGCTTCAGTAAATAAATAAATAAAATATGTGGCAGCCGTTGTGTGCAGTACACATTCTTTTAACAAGCCTGTAACTGATGCAATGACCAGTTATAGTTTTAGTGCTAGTAGGCCATCTTTAAAGCGTCATGTGAAAACGTGTCGGCTGTGGAAGAGCTCGCTGAACTCTCCCCGTCTCTCTCCGCAGGTGATCCAGGCGGTGTTTTTCGGATTGTGTGTCCTGATCGATGTGTCCAGTCTGCTGACTAGGGGAGGCGACAGCAGGGAGCAGGAGCGGCAGCTTAAGAAGCTGATTGGCCTGAGGGACTGGATGATGGCCGTGCTGGCCTTCCCTGTCGGAGCGGTGAGCGGATGGACGCATGCAACCAAACACACACACACACACACACACACACACACACACACACACACACACACACACACACACACACACACACACACACACACACACTCGAAAGACACACTTGAAAGACACACACACAAACAATAGCCCGGGGAAAGATCAGCCTGGCTTGCAGGAATCAGAGGCTTGAGTTTATTCATTTGCAGTATAATCAGCTCTCTCTCGCTCAACCCTTTTTCTTGCCCTTTTCTTTGGTCTCTGTGAAGCGTGGGCCAACTGTGGATTCAGAAGGCTTGTCCTCTCCGATAAGTCTCAAAAAAAAGCATCAGCGTCCTAGGTTTATAGAAGATTGAGGTGCACATAGTCGGCGGGTGTTTAGGGGTCCTCCCTCAACAAAATGTGATGTTTTTCATTAAAAGAAAATGCAATTTCACATAATTTTGGACCGTTATTATTATAATAACCTTATCTGTGTCTAAAATGTTGGAAAAGCTAGAGCAGATAATAAATGAATAACGCTCAAAAAGCTTAAAGACAAAACTTGCTGGGGACCAAACTACAATCATCAGCTCTCAGAAGAGTTATTTAGTTTTGATGCTCACATTGATTTTACATTCATTTAGCTTAGTTGGTGCCCAAAACCACTTCAGTGCTGTGCTATTGCGTAGAATCGACGGCGTACTCCGCAGACACCTCGGCGTCTCTACGCCGTAGCCTGACGTGTACCTCTCGAGAAATTACTCTCGAAAATACCTCTCAAAAAGAGTTTGATATTTACAATATTTACGAGATACAAACAAGTTTTGATATTTTCGTAAGTTTGAAGTCATGTTAGTGAAGTTAAATCACGTGAACATTATCAACAACCAATGGGTGCTCTCCCTCCAATCACAAACAGGAAGCAGCAAACGACTAGAGCCAGTGTTGTTTACACGTTAAAGAGGGGAAAATTGCTGATTTTCAACCCTTCTGAAGCACGTCATCCAACGGGAGATTTACCGGTGGATAAACGCAGACCTCCGGGTACTGCCGCCATTTATCTGCACGTACGGCAGAACAGAAACTGCAAACTTTCCCTCAAGTTACCAGCCAAACGCTAGCGGTAGCTAGCTAGCTTGGTCACATTTTTCAAAACGAGTCTAGTTGTAGTCTTGCAATGTGTGACCCTGCAAGATCCCCAATCTTTACATATGACAGTCTTTAACGTTGGATGTGAGATGATTGTCTTTAGATGTGAGATGCTGTCAGACTTTAGTCTTTTTAAAGTCTGTTCAGAGTCTAGTATATGGTAGACCTCAGCCTTTAAACGTCAGTCAGGTCTGCACATTTTAGATGAATCCTTGTCGTCTTTCATGTATCGGTTTCATGTTTCATGTCGGTCTGTTCACATGCACATAATATTACGTTTTTTGCCCTAATTCCGAAAAAGACGATATTCCGACTAAGCTGTTTACATGGCTAATGAAAGTGAATAGTCCACTAATATTCCCGTTTACATGTAGCCATGCAAAACAGGATTTTTTTTCAAAGTTTGCCAGCGGTGGCGGACTTGTTGGACCTTGTGAACACAGCGTCCCTCTTTCATTCCTTCAACCAGCTTCTTGAAAAGGTCTGCGTAGCGATGTGTGCGCAAATCCAAAAACCTGGTCTTTGATAATGTTTAAAAGTAGCTGTGTTTCTCCTTCTTATCGGGTCTGCAGCCTTGCAAACTGTCAGCCGGTTTGAGACGCATATTCCAATGCGCTGTATACATGTCCAAACAATGCCTCTAAAACCCGAATAATACCGGAATATCCCACGTCTTTATTTATTTAAATTTTTTTTAAGATAATTATTTTTGGCATTTTAGGCCTTTTAATATATAAGACAGCTGAAGATGTGAAAGGGGAGAGAGAGAGAGAGGGGGGGGGAATGACATGACAAGGACTGAGCCTTTGTTCATGGGGCGCATGCTCTACCAGGTGAGCTATCCAGGCACCCCTTTCCCACGTCTTAATTGGAAAATGCTATATTCGGAATAAAGCCTTATTCGGAATATCTAACCGCAATATGCTGTTTGCATGACCTGTATCAAATTCGGAATATTGTCATATTCGGAATAATAGTGGAATATTGGTGTGCATGTAAATGTACTGATTGACTATACATTTAGCCCGTGGTATGACGAGAGAAACGTTGTCTCTGTCACATGAGTTCAGTTAGCCAGAGGCTCTCTCTCCAAAACGCCGTCAAGTTTAAAGGCTTGCTTAACAGCAACAATAAACTATCCAACGTTACGGTATCTCAGAGTTATATAAAGGCTTGCTGTCAGCAAACACAGAGACTTTGGAGAACTATAGCTGACTGGTGTTACGTTAATTCATTTGAACAGGGACAAAGGACAAAGAACATTAACCTTAGATAAAACAAGAAGAGATGTAATGTACAGGGTTGGATCAAATTCCTATTTTTCGCCCCTAGTCCCTGGGCAGGGAGGTAGAATAATAAAACAGTAAGAAAGATAAGATATTACAAGAAGGTTAGACATTAAAAACACACAAATTACCATCCTCCCCCCCCCCCCCACACACACACACACACACACACACACACACACACACACACACACACACACACACTTCCCTACACACAAAAGATTAGACATTAAAAAAGTACCAAATACAGTACAAAGGTAGTCAATAAAAGTATACAAGCCCCAAACACAATTTCACAAATGTGTGAGTTTGCTTTGTGAGTAGTAGGGCTGTCCTCAACTAAAGAAATTCTTAGTCGATAAACACTGATATGATTTTTGACGACTAATCGATTAGTTTCATTAAAAAAGCAACAACAACATCGAAAAAAATTGTTGAAAAAGAAATCAAAATAGCGACAAAAAACTCCAAACCACCAACAATTGTCAATTTCTGGGGGTTTTATAGGTATGGTGAAGGGTATGTGATGATGTGGGGGTATGGTGAAGGGTATGTGATGATGTGGGGGTATGGTGAAGGGTATGTGATGATGTGGGGGTATGGTGAAGGGTATGTGATGATGTGGGGGTATGGTGAAGGGTATGTGATGATGTGGGGGTATGGTGAAGGGTATGTGATGATGTGGGGGTATGGTGAAGGGTATGTGATGATGTGGGGGGGCTGTTTTAATTCCAAAGGCCAAGGGAACTTCATCCATGAAATAAAAAATAAACATCTGCCTGCCTCTATGGAAATTTAACATAGGGGTGTACTGACTTTTGTTGCCAGCGGTTTAGACATTAATGGCTGTGTGTTGAGTTATTTTGAGGGGACAGCACATTTACACTGTTATACAAGCTGTACACTTAATACTTTACATTGTTAGCAAAGTGTAATTTCTTTAGTATTGTCCCATTAACAGATATAATGAAATATGTACTAAAATGTGAGGGGTGTACTCACTTTTGTGAGATACAAAGGACTGTGTTACCCGCCGCTGCCGAAATCTACCCGCATTTGGCGGATTGGTGGGTGCTCAAGCCCTCTTTGACATGATCAATGGATTAATCAAACAGGCAGTCAAAAGTTAAATATACCAAAATATAGAGATCAGTTTAGAAAACTCTACAAAAGGCTTATTCAGTAGCTGTTGTGGAGTTCTCCATCATTTCACTGGGCCTGCATCCCAAATTCCCCTCTAACATCTAACATGCTACTTAGTAGCTAAAACAGTATGTGAGGCTTTTTAGTATGACCGAAATCTTAGTATGAAACCAATAGTACCGCAAATACAGTATTATAGTATGCAATACTGGACACTACGCCGGCATAAATATCCCACAATGCAATGCGGTAGTAACAACAACGTTCATAATTGACAGACGGACAGAACGAAGCTCTGTAACGTCTATCTTAATTTACATTTCTACGTATTGAAACGACCGTTGGTCTAGTTATTTGCCTCTTTCAGTAATTTAAGAGTTATCTGGCGATGCCGCTAGAGCGGAGGTCCGGCAGGGGTTACCATGGTTATGCGTCTTCAACGCCAAGGAGGCTCTCAGGAAGTGACGTTGAAAATGACAGAGTAGTGCGTCCGAAAAGATCAACACTACTGTTTATTTGCACAAAAATATGCTGAACGATAGTATACTGTACATATTGAGTATGTAGTGCAGCGGATGCGATTTTGGACGCAACCATGGTCCTCATCAGCAGATGGTTTGCCCAGTTGTCATGGAGTTGTAGATGTTCAAATTAATACATTATTTTTGTATGCTCATTGCCAGGTTCATACTTGTATTTCGGGTTTCCACGATGCATGGTATATGCATGGAGGGTGGTATAAGCTCCTCATTGCAGCTTTGTAAATATGACTATTTGCTGCTTTTCTCTGTTTTGCATTATTGTAAATTTAATGTCTTCGGGTTCTGGACTGTTGGTTGAGACAAAACGAGGCTTTTGAAGAAGTCACCTGAAGCAAATCAAACAAATAATCGATAATGAAAAATAGCAGCTAGATATATTTGAAGCTCCGTTAAATCTCGCTGTGAATAACCAGAACAAAGGAAACGGTGTTGAGTCGTCCTCAGCTGCTTTAGACAGCCAGAGGGTGACCTCTGTCTGATCCACAGACACACACACACACACACACACACACACACACACACACACACACACACACACACACACACACACACACACACACACACACACACACACACACACACAGTTGATAACTAACTAGGCAACCTGAGTGCCAGTTAGATAGCGGGCACAGACAAGTGTAGGTGTGTGTTGCATGCAAACACCTACTCTGTCCGACACATACATACATATACACACACACACACACACACACATACACACCTATTGAAGCAGTCAGCTGGCATGGTGCCATGTGTGAGTTAGGCATTGAGTTCAGTTTACACACAGTACAATAGACATGATTATCACCACAGCTAATGTCTGGAAACCTAGCCTGACTGATATGGAAAGAGTGAGTGTGTGTGTTTGTGTGTGTTTGTGTTTGTGTGTGTGTGTGTGTGTGTGTGTGTGTGTGTGTGTGTGTGTGTGTGTGTATCGCTCTGGTACATGCACAGGTGTGGAGGTGCATATATTACACGTATATGTGCATGTGTCTCCATATAGGCATCTGTTTTTGTGTAGGGCAGTATGGAAACTAGAGGAAGGGTTTTTGTGTATATGGACACATTGTGTGTGTGTGTGTGTGTGTGTGTTTCCTGCCTCCTGTTGAAAGCAGAGAACATGCCGATCAGGGTACAATAGTGGGGGATAGTTCAGATGCCTCGAACTGGAACCCCAGATAGATGACAGTCAGGTAATTCCACCCCCCGTCCTGCAGAACATGGTCTGGCCCGGGTCCAAACAGTCTGCGGGAGATACACTAGGGTTGGTTAGCTTATGGTGCGTTCAGGCCACGTGGGACGTAAAGTGGCCGCAACAGCCAGGGAATCGTTTTGGCAATCAACGTGCTTCTGTAACCATTGAACCACCACCACCACAGTGTGGAAAGGATCGGAGCACAGTATCATTTACTGTCATGAATAAAACACACACTGTACGTAAGGCTTCATCAGGAAATGTTCTAATTCTTCAATCTCTACTGAGGCAGCACATTCTGCTTATTGTGGTCTTACTGCAGCATGACAATACAGCTTATCATTAAAGGGATAGTTTGGATCTTTGGAAGTGGGGTCGTATGAGCTACATCTTCAAAGTCAGTTTGTGAGCTACAGTAGATGGCGGTTTGCAGAAGAGGTTTGGAGAAGCAGGCACGAGTACCGACACGGAAGCTGAGCAATGTCTTGGGTGTATTCTGCAACGGGAGAAGTGAACGTGAACATTATGATTGTGTGATTATGACTGATTCTTTCGCCCCGTAGTCACCGAAGTAAATATTGAACCCATTTTCTCACAAGCCACATACTGTATCTCCAGAACATTCCTACGCTAAAATGGCATTTGTACTTTTTTTTTTCAGACCTGGTTTTGTCTCCGGAACAAACTCTCGCGAGATCTGGCCTCACGGATAAGCTAACATCCACTAACGTTCGTGAACGCCCTGACAAAACTAATTTCCGTGATGCTTAATGTCTTTTAGCTGTGTAAAGATCTAATGTTAGCAAAAGAAAAATAATAATAAATTCTACAAATATAACTTTTCATCCGAGGCCACGCCTATTTAGGAGACAGGAAGTGTGTACAGTTTCATACCACTGGTGCAGTAGTTATAGAGTATCTTTGGTCTTATGTTGGACATGTGTTGTATGTGGACTGTTTTCTGACTTTGTGCGTTCTTTTTCTTTCTCTCTAGTTTGTGGTGTTCACGTTCTGGAGTCTCTACCTGTACGACAGAGAGCTGGTCTACCCCAAACTACTGGACAACTTCATCCCTCAGTGGCTCAACCACGGCATGGTGAGTCCAGTTGTCTGTCCTGATATTGTCCTTGTCATTGTCACTTCATTTAGTTATATAATTTATTTGATATCATATATTGGTTCAAATGACAATGTAAGACTGCAAAAATTTTTTGCCTGCATCTTACATATTTTTTATCACAAGGACTCTGTAAAAATTTACTTTTTTGATCACCAGCCAACATGGCTAGCAGATTTTTCAAGTTACCAGCCAATCAGACTTTCCGCTAGCCAAATATTTGTTTTTTTCCTAACTAACTTTACTTTACCTAGGCACGTAGACTAACGGTTGCACAACATGAGTGTCCATGGGAAATGTAGGATTAGTACGACGAGCAGCGTTGCTAGATAGAGTTTATGTTTCCAAGCCGAACGCACACAAGACCGCCCCAATTTCTTGGCGGACCACAGACCAATCGGGTCACATCGTTTCTGCAGCCTGCCAATTCAAACAGACACAGTGTTATTTGCTTCTTTCATCACCGGCCTCAATCAGCCTAAAATTGGCTAGTAATTTAACAGTGTTACCCGCCAAAGTTAATTTTCACCCATATTTGGCGGGTTGGCGGGTGTCAATTTAAAGGAACACGCCGACTTATTGGGAATTTAGCTTATTCACCGTAACCCCCAGAGTAATACAAGTCGATACATACCCTTCTCATCTCCGTGCGTGCTGTAACGCTGCCTGACGGTTCCAGCATTAGCTTAGCCCAGCACAGATCCTGCATGTAACTGGTTCCAACTAGCCTACTGCTCCGAATTGTGACAAAAGTGACAAAATAACGCCAACATGTTCCTATTTACATGTTGTGATTTGCATAGTCACAGCGTGTACAAAAAAACAACGTAACATGAGACACAGCCATCTTCTAACAGTAAACAAACCGGGAACTATATTCTCAGACAGGCTTGCTGTGAGCATATCACTCCGCCCAAGTACTATATTCCTACGCCTGAGAATATAGTTCCCGGTTTGTTTACAGTTAGAAGACGGCTGTGTCTCATGTTACGTTGTTTTTTGTACACGCTGTGACTCTATAAATCACAACATGTAAATAGGAACATGTTGGCATTATTTTGTCACTTATTGGGAGCAGTAGGATTACTGGAACCATTCACCTGCATGTTCTGTGCTGGCCTGATGCCGCTGGAGCCGTCAGCATGCACGGAGATGAGAAGGGTATGTATTGACTTGTCTAACTCTGGGGGTTATGGTGAATAAGCTAAATTCCCAATAAGTCGGCATGTTCCTTTAAAGCCCTGGATGTGAATGGATGAGAGGAGCTCCGTGTGTTATACTAGATACACGGTTAAACCTCATTGGCTCTTACCAGTGTGTCTACGTGTGTACTTCGTCCACAGCAATCCCACCAATCAGTCCCAAAACATCCCAGTTAGAGAGGAAATAACCCTAAACATATTAATTTGTAAATCTTTACAATCATTCCCCGAAAGAACCAAGCAGACCTGCCTTGTTGCACGAGCCAGTTTTTCTTCAAAACGTGCCATTTTCAGCGTGTAGCTCAATGGCTCGACGTTTGCTATTGTTTCCCGAAGTGGTAACACACAGAGAGCAGAATGTGGCAGGACGTCCACCTTCTGGATGCTCGAAATAAACCGTTGTTGATCCAGACTAGTGGCAAAAGGCAAACCTGAGACAGCCCTTAGTTACTAAAGCATACTGTTAAATAGAGCTGGGCGATATGGAGAAAATCAAATATCACCATATTTTGGACCAAATACATCGATGTCGATATTGTGGCGATATTGAAAGGTTGACTATTGGTACCCTGGAAATCCAGAGTTCTCGCGAGAGTACAATTTGAATTTGCTCAGCGAGTCCCTCTGGCATTCAGTAATGATGCTCATTAACTCTGCCCTTGTAGCCGAGCTGCACCAATCACATCTGTGTTTCTGATATAGGTGGGCCAAAGGTGAGCTAAACAGATGATGACAGTTTCTACCAGTTAGCTCTGCTGGTAGCTAAAAGTTTAATCTACTAGTTAGCTCCTCTGGTAGCTAAGAGTTTAATCTACCAGTTTGCTCCTCTGGTAGCTAAGAGTTTAATCTACCAGTTAGCTCCTCTGGTAGCTAAGAGTTTAACCTACCAGTTAGCTCCGCTGGTAGCTAAGAGTTTAATCTACCAGTTAGCTCCTCTGGTAGCTAAGAGTTTAATCTACCAGTTAGCTCTGCTGGTAGCTAAGAGTTTAATCTACCAGTTAGCTCCGCTGGTAGCTAAGAGTTTAATCTACCAGTTAGCTCCTCTGGTAGCTAAGAGTTTAATCTACCAGTTAGCTCCTCTGGTAGCTAAGAGTTTAATCTACCAGTTAGCTCCGCTGGTAGCTAAGAGTTTAATCTACCAGTTAGCTCCTCTGGTAGCTAAGAGTTTAATCTACCAGTTAGCTCTGCTGGTAGCTAAGAGTTTAATCTACCAGTTAGCTCCTCTGGTAGCTAAGAGTTTAATCTACCAGTTAGCTCCTCTGGTAGCTAAGAGTTTAACCTACCAGTTTGCTCCGCTGATAGCTGAGAGTTTAATCTACCAGTTAGCTCCTCTGGTAGCTAATAGTTTAATCTACCAGTTAGCTCCACTGGTAGCTAAGAGTTTAATCTACCAGTTAGCTCCGCTGGTAGCTAAGAGTTTAATCTACCAGTTTGCTCCGCTGATAGCTGAGAGTTTAATCTACCAGTTAGCTCCGCTGGTAGCTAAGAGTTTAATCTACCAGTTTGCTCCGCTGATAGCTGAGAGTTTAATCTACCAGTTAGCTCTGCTGGTAGCTAAGAGTTACCAGTTAGCTCCTCTGGTAGCTAAGAGTTTAACCTACCAGTTAGCTCCGCTGGTAGCTAAGAGTTTAATCTACCGGTTAGCTCCGCTGGTAGCTAACAGTTTAATCTACCAGTTTGCTCCGCTGATAGCTGAGAGTTTAATCTACCAGTTAGCTCTGCTGGTAGCTAAGAGTTACCAGTTAGCTCCTCTGGTAGCTAAGAGTTTAACCTACCAGTTAGCTCCGCTGGTAGCTAAGCATATGGGTCTATATAAAGAGGAACAATACAGCGATGTCAGTGATAGATTTACTAAACAACAGCCTTGGACCTCGAAAACAGTTAAATGCTGATGGAAAATTATGGTAGAAAGAATGAAGAAAGGCAAGACTAGGTCAAAAAAGCAATAAAAACTTAAAAAAAAAAAAATCAAATAAGCGACAAACGTTGAAAAAAGTGACAAAAACTTTGAAAAAAAGCAGAACAAAAACGGAAGAAAAAAAGACGGTAGAAATGCAAGAATAGGTCAAAACAAGTGACAAAAAAATTCAAAAAAGGTGACAAAAACTTTGAAAAAAGCGTCAAACTTGGGGGAAAAAAAGACACTAGAAGTAACTACAAGCCTTGTAACTGAAAAAAAACTTTTACGTACCCCCCCCTACAGTCCTCCAACGTACCCCCAGGGGTACACGTACCCCCATTTGAGAAACACTGCCCTAAGATACGGAGGCCAGCTATCCATAGGCCCCGAGAGAACAACCCAGTTGGACATCTTATGTCATCGGGCAGTGTGTTCCAGGAGAGGGGGCCGATCCTGACCAGATTTATCACTGATCAGGGGAACAGATCTCAGATCTCAGAGTTCTGGAGGGTTTTGTCATATCGGTGGATCACGAAGTACTCGATAAACCTAATCGGTGGCCAAAGCCCCATGCTGGTGAACCTCTGAATTTTGAATGGAGATCAGGCGACCGATTGGCTGGCTTTGATTTGCCGTCTAGAGGAAATGGGGTTTAATCTAATGTTTAGACAGCGGCCGGCACACCGTGTCGACCGCCTGATAACACCGTCAGGTGTGTGTGTGTGTGTGTGTGTGTGTGTGTGTGTGTGTGTGTGTGTGTGTGTGTGTGTGTGTGTGTTTTTTTAAATCAGCCTGTGAGATAATCAGTAAATGTTCCAGCACTTGGGCTTTAATATGCAAAGCCTCCTCATGAAGCTTCCTCCTGCCAGAAAAACAGAGCAGTGTGACGGGAGGCAGCGCGTTTAAAAAAAATAATAAAAAAAATAATAAAAAAATGCTCATTCCCATAACGCTGATTTTAATCAAAAGAGACAAAGACAGCGTGTTTGTCTCTTCTCATACTCCAGAAGATGATGTAATCGCTGAGCGGTTGCTATGGCGGCGTCGCCAAGGACCAAAACAATCAGAACAGGACCAACAGAGGGGTGTGTGTGTGTGTGTGTGTGTGTGTGTGTGTGTGTGTGTGTGTGTGTGTGTGTGTGTGTGTGTGTGTGTGTGTGTGTGTGTGTGAGTGTGTGAGTGTGTGAGTGTGTGAGACGGCGCAAAAACATCAGGAAGTGTGTGTGTCCAGTCAGGTTGTAAATATTTTGCGGTATTCCATGGTATCGCTATTGTTTGTCTATACCGGCTGCCACGGCAACCGTGTCGCCGTTCCCAATCGGAGGGAGGGAGGGAGGGGTCGAGAGTGATGTGGAGCGAAAGAGAGAGAAAGAGAAGACAGTACCTCCCAATAAATCTGTCAACGGTCGAGCCGACAGAGTAATTAAAAAGTGAACGAGTGGTGGTTTTTACAGACTTGTTGTTGATCTCTGTCGTCTGTGACGCTTTAAGATCTTGGTTTAATTACTTCCATAACTTTGTAATAATGTCATTAATGCCAGGAAGAAACAAATTTGAAAGATCAACATTGAGGCCACACAGATTGTACAACACAGTTATTAATCAACTTAACCAACAGTTAAGCGGGAGTCACGCTTCCGCGGAGGCTCCACGCAGAGCTTTCGCCGTAGCCTACGTTAAGTGGCCTGATGTTTATACTGGTGCGTTGGTGTGTGCGTCGATCTCTTTAAGAGAATAGCAGGGCTGGCGTGTGTGTGAGTGTTGGGAGTGTGTGTGGTAGAGCGAGTGAGAGAGTGATGGCGATTAGCTTCAGAGCGAGTAGTGACTCTAGAGTCATAGTGAGAGAAACAAAGTGTCTCCCCTGTGTCTATCTGACCACGGTGGGAAATCTGGAGCAGGAGAAGTTAACTCTCTCCCTGATTTCATGTTGTTTACGGAGAAGGGTGAAATGCAACGCTACTAGGCCACGGCCGAGCGACGTGCGTCTTGCGATTGCTGCCGGAAATTCCGCCCGGATGTCCTTCTTTTTTGTCTGCCGGACGTCCCGTTACCTTCCTCTTTCTTCGTGTTGGCGTTCTAACCTCCGGTGGATTTGTGAGGACTATGGTTGGCTGCTCCTCAGATCTCTGCAGGGTAAATCCAGACAGCTAGCTAGACTATCTGTCCAATCTGAGTTTTCTGTTGCACGACTAAACCAACTTCTGAACGTACACACGTTCCACCAAAACAAGTTCCTTCCAGAGGCTATTTTGCAGAGGTAAGAAATTAGGCTCCGTACGGCAATTAGCGCCGCCCAAGACGACTGTGATTGGTCTAAAGAAATGCCAATAAACCAGAGCACATTTCTCTCCCATCCTGGAATGCTGTGTGGACTAGCAAGACCCTTGGCATTTAGCGTTAGCTCAACTGTAAAGTTACTTAGTGTAATGTTGTATTGGCAACACATTATCCTCAGGCGGTTAGCATAGTGGCTAGCTCGGTTAGCCGTGAACTGAAATTGAATTCTACTAAATCACAAATCCACAAGCACAGAACAGCTGTAATAAAAAAGAAGAACCTACAGATACACATAATCCTTTTGCGGGAGCATTTGGGGAGCAGATAATAGACGCAATCGCAATGTTTGTTTATAGTAACTTCGGGCTAAAAAACTCCTGCGTACATACAATTTAACAGCGCTAAAGCAAACCGGGAGGATGAACAACTGGATATACTCTCATCTCATTCATCTAAAATGTATGTTTGATGCTTTCGTAGGTCAACACTTTGACTAACACAGTGTTTCCTTTAGGACTTCATTTTTTTTAGCAGTTGGGGCAGGTCTGTCCCTTGTGATTTCTGTATTTTTTTGAGGAACTATAGGGCACTTAACATCTAGAACAGGTCTACAAAATGAATTTTTGGTGGACCTGTTCATTTGATAGTCGACTCGGAAGAAAGCGAACGTTTTGACAATAAACTCCATCAACACAACAGTATGTGGAGTTAAACTGGAAGGGCCCAATAACCTCTGAATAGTTCTACTAGTTGTTAAATTGCCATGTGAGCGGCATTCTGTCGGCAGGATCATTTTAAAAAGCAACAGCGACTAGATTTTTTCGTACAGCCCTATTTCTGATATTGTGGCGGCAGAAATTTTGCCATGGTGGGCCGCCACCATAAAATCAGCATAGAGGAAACTCTGTTACGTTAGCTTGGAGAGCTAATTTACCTGTTGGGCCACAGACTAAAGAAAATGACACCACCCAAACTAGCAGTCAGTCCAACTGCCCGGCAGTGAGAGGTTGCTGTTCCTGACGCTAGATTAAGGTTCATCAATGCAATGCATTCTCATTTACGCGTCGGTATGATATCGTACGAAAATGTATGCACACCACATATGACATGCTACGAAATTTGGAGACCGATGGCAAGCTCCGTGACACCTAGCAGGAGTTGCTAGTTGTTTGAGCCGCTACAGAGCTTTGTGACGTCGGCTACAGACCTCCGTTGTATCAGCGGTAGTTGGTGGTTCATTTACCCGAAAATAGGTGACTTTGAGCCGGGTACAAAGCACCGCGAGTTGCCGGTCGTTACGGCCGACATTACGGTTAAGTTTAGTCCAAAATCTTTTTGCGTTTACGATGTGATTCGGTCTAAAGAGGACTTGTTACTATTGACTTATCACATCATCTTGGGGTGCAGCTATGCTTTTTTCACCTTTTATAACCCCAAACGTATGTTTTAAGGCCATTGTAGGTATATATTTATTACGGAGTTGGGGGAGGGGGTAATATTCCCAGAAAAAAACTCAGGAGTGCCGCGATTAAGGTTGCTAATTTATGAGGAAAAATTTAAATATTCCCTAAGATTATAAAGTCATAAATTTGTGGGGGGAAAAAAACCATACATATTTGGATCAACTTGCATAAATCCAGAATACTTTGTATAAAATAAAATTGTATATGTGTCTTGTCATGACCAACGATTAGAGAACACTGAAAAATATATAATGTTTTCATGGAGCAAAATTTAGTTTTTCCTACACCAGTAATCTGCTTTCTGGTGTTTCAATGCAATAATAAATGGATCACATATTTGGATGAGCCTCAGGATGTTCAGTTTTGCTCATTGTTGGTGCCTGTTCCTATACCCAAGCACTGCTTTCCCCATTTAATGATGTGATTCGGGGGTGGGGTCCCCGTCTGTCCGATGTTGGTTGCTTAGAGAACCACACTAATCAAAAAAACCTGTTCTATAACCTGTTTTTTTGTCAGTGAATGTGATCCAAAACAGAGTCCAAACAAGCATAGCCAAACCACACACACACACACTTTATGAAAGGCATACCCACACAGACAGACACGCAGTGAGGATTTTCATTGCAACAGCAGATTATAGTCTGACACTGAGTGTAACGCCATTGACCTGTGAGACACACACACACACACACACACACACACACACACACACACACACACACACACACACACACACACACACACACACACACACACACACACACACACACACACACACACACAGATTCGTGGCACTATCTTTGTGGGGACCCGTCATTGACATAATGCATTCCCTAGCCCCTTACCTTAACCATCACAACTAAATTCCTAACCTTAACCCTTACCCTAACCTTAACCATCCCAACTAAATGCCTAACCTTAACCCTTACCCTCACCCTAACCATAACCTAATTCTAACCCTAATCCTAAAACCAAGTCTTAACCCTCAAACAGCCCTTTAAACTTGTGGGGTCCAGCATTTTGGCCCCACAAAGCTGTCTGGACCCCACAAGTATACTGGACTCCCGGTTATGGGACCCCACGAATATAGTTAAACACACACACACACACACACACACACACACACACACACACACACACACACACACACACACACACACACACACACACACTCACTGACTTTTTAAGCCCAATACTGATCAGTGTTGAGCAGGGTGGGAAATTAACTTTTTTGCCCACCAGCCAAAGTGGCTGGTGGATGCCCAATTTTACCAGCCACTTACATTTTTAAATTTAAAAAAGAAAGTGCACTAGCATACTTTTAATTGCTTTATTAAATTACTTATTATTAATACATATTTTTTTAATATAAATGTATTTATTGTGTCAGCTTGTTGATCTTTACATTGTTAGTTAATTTCCTATCCTGGCCTGAGACACACATTCATACGGTTTGATAAAGGACTTATTGGACTTAAACTTATCATTGATCTTACAATAACAAGCGTAGCTGTCAGGTCCTCCTGTACGTCTCATCTCCATTTTTTCCTGCATCCACCTGTGTGTGTGTGTGTGTGTGTGTGTGTGTGTGTGTGTGTGTGTGTGTGTGTGTGTGTGTGTGTGTGGTCAGTCACCGGGTAGAACTGAGCAGCAGAGAGCCGACAGGATTAAAACGGCAGCAGCTCCTTAAACATCGTTAGTCTACATTGACGTTAAAATGTATACAGGTTGGCAGGACGGTCTGAAATGATTTGCATGGTCTTTCGCTGTACGTTTGTCAATGCGCCACTCGTTCGAGAAGTACCTTCTCTTTTTCGTTACTTCGCTCTCAACAGTTTGTACATCCATAGCTACTGCTGACTCCCGTGCGGGCCTCTTAACTCCGGGGATATGACGCCACATTTTTTAACAGATAATTTTCCTTTCGTCTGTACCTCAGCTCAGCTAGCTAGCTACATGTGTCACGGACTCACGGACTAGCGCTGAACTAGCTACTCGACTATGCGTGGTCAAAGCCCCGGCTGTGAACGGTTTCATTTCCTGTAAGTTCTTCACAATAAAGGTCCTCCGTTATGTTGGTATTTGAATGTTTTTATTATGAAGCAGCAAAATCTGGACATTTTGGGGATTCATTAGCAGTAACGTAACGCGACTCCTATAAGCATTGTGCATTGTTACTTAACAACAGCATTCTTTGACAAAAACTGTTACAACGTTACAAGGAATATTTTACAATTCACCCGCCACTGTGGCTGGTAAACAAGGCAAAGTCACCCGACACTTTGAAAAAATACCCGCCATTGGCGGGTGGCGGGTGCTAATTTCCCACCCTGGTGTTGAGAGTTTGCAGTATAACATGCAACAGTAATTCATCAGATCTAAAGAGAAGCAAATCTGATAATAATGATTCTAATATTGGAACATCACCAACAGCCTGCCTCCGTTCGCTGAACGCTGACATGAAATGGCTTCAGTGCACGGTGCCGTTGCACAGCTGATATTCAGGCACAATCTCCCTGAGTGTGTTCCGAAAGAAAGTGGAACAGGATTGTCCCTCTGTGACATGATAAGCTCCTTAAATTCGAGAAAAAAAAAAAAACTGTTGAGAAAAATGTCAACAGGGGACTTTTTTCGCTTGATTTTCAGAGTTCAAGTGGAGTTCAGTTAAAAAATAAACTTTTATCAGTGCAAGGAGCTCTGCGTCAGCTGCTGGACTCTGACCTCCCGAACTCTGCCGCGCTCACCACTGGATTCATCCTTCTAATCTGATGTGATGACGCCAAAACGTCTTTTCAAAAAGCCACAGAAGTTCACTTTCAATTCTGCGGAGGATACAAACGTTTCCAAAGATACCAAATGTATTAAAGGGTAACTTTGTTGTTGTTTGTGTCCAAGTGACCGATGGGAACAACAATCTTTGACATTGGTCCAGTATTAAGCGAGATCGCTGCAGTCGGCAGCGGAGAAACTAGCTACAATGTAGGTTATTGGCCAATTGTGCACCTTCAATTTATGAGGTCATAAGGGGAATATATATATTATATAGACCACTTACGTCTATATAAAAGAGACTTCAGATACAGTATTAGGGGACCACTAAGGTCTATATAAAAGAGACTTCAGATACAGTATTAGGGGACCACTAAGGTCTATATAAAAGAGACTTCAGATACAGTATTAGGGGACCACTAAGGTCTATATAAAAGAGACTTCAGATACAGTATTAGGGGACCACTAAGGTCTATATAAAAGAGACTTCAGATACAGTATTAGGGGACCACTAAGGTCTATATAAAAGCATCCAAAGAGCACCATATCATGGGACCTTTACAGAAAACGATCCTTTTTGTAACCTAAAAACATCCTCAAAATTGCTATCGTTAAAGCCACCAGACTGCAGGGAAATAAACTTTCGTGCTCTGCTCAAGATCGAGAGATTCCAGCGCAGAAGCCCAAACTTTTCAGGTCACGCCCTCTGCTTCTAAAAGTTAGTTCTTTTTTTAAATCCCAGAGTAAATCTATTTCCGATGCATCGTTTTTTGTTTTTTTTTAGTTGTTGGTCGACACTGTAAGATGTTTGAACCCGTGAACCTGCCCCCTCGGCTAACTGACCCCACCCACCACCCACCCAACCCCCCCAGCTGTGTATCTCTGCGTGAAATGGTTTTTCCTGTTTTTAGCCCCAGACCACAGGATCGCACCACCGCTGTTTGCCCAAGAGGGGGGATTTTCCACAGAGGCAGAAAGCTGGCTGCTGGAGCAAAACCGCAAACCTCGGGGGAGACAGACAGACAGACAGACAGACAGACAGACAGACAGACAGACAGACAGACAGACAGAGGACAATAAAGAGACAGAGGACAATAAAGAGCGAGACCTAGAAACAGAAATAGAGAGAGGGACAGCGAGTATAAAGGGAGTATTATTTACGAGCAGCGAGTCCTTTCGACAGACTAAACTTAAACACGACCAAGAGACTGGAATTCCACTGAGGCACGCTGGGTAAAAGTGCAGCGTCAGGGTGTGTGTCTGTGTCGGTGTCTGTGTGTTATAATGATGGGAGGGAAACCTAGAATTTTAGACCCCAGGAGAGAGAGCGAGAGACAGAGCTATTCTGTCCTTCCTCAGAGATGTTGTTACTCTTGTTAGTTTGCACACGCGGTACTTGGCGTCTTTAGTCTGACCTCTTTTCAAATCCTCTGAGGGGGGGAAACCCGAGAAGCCGATTGGTCGAAGTAAGGTTGTGACACAGTGACCTTCCCCTTTGGCTGTACAGTATACAAAGCACCCTGCTGTGTCAAATACACACACCGGTGATTTTCCTGGTAAATCCAATTAGAATTTCTGAGAATTGGGAAAACTCTCACAGAATGTCTTCAAACGTGGTGACAGTGATGGCAAGATAATATATATACATACATACATATATACATGTTTACACGTGACATTTCAACCTCTACATTTAAAAAAAATAACATTGTGCACAGCTGTCAGTTTTCAGAAGTGTTTGTTTACACGTACCCGTGTATATATGCCGTCAAGAGCACGCCAAACCTGTAGGTGGCGGTGTAACGAGAAGCTCAAGCACACGTTAGCCAATCAGAATCCCGAAAACGGCAACAACAGCAACGAATCACTTCCTCTCTCTTCTCTTCCTCACTTCCTCGGCTGCCTAAACCCTCCGTTTGTCTCAGTTTACGTGCAAAAATGTGCAAATGAAGATTTCAAAAAATCTCCACTCTGGCCGGAGTTTTTAGAATTGTTTTCAGAGGTGAATTCTCCGTTTGTGTGTCAACGAAGGGCACAAACGAAGGTTTATTTCAAAATAACCATGCACGTGCAAACGGGGCCTGAAACACAAAACGAAACGCAAAAATACTTTTTTAATCTCTTAAGTAGGTTCTATTTTCAGCTTCAAATACCCAGGTTTCCCCATAGTTTATAGAGGAGTTGCCCAGCGTCGCATACAATAAAGAAATGCTTTAACGCCAGTGGGAATTATATACGGTGGCATCAGAAATGATTCAGACCCGTAGATTAAATTGTCATTTTTGCCCACCAATCACTCAACCACTCTGCGGGCCATAATGACAAAGAGAAACATGTAAAAGTATTCTGACCCTTTGCTGAGGCACTTTAAACTGTTATCAGGTGTGTCCCGTTGGCTTCAATTATCATTGAGACGTGTCTAGAGCTTGATTGGAGTCTGCCTGCGGTAAAATTGAATTGATTGGACTTACTAAGGTCGACTTGAAGTGGTTTAAAGTTTGTGTTGACATGCTAGACATTTCAATCCAAGCTTGTAAAAAGGCATTGTGGCTTGAGTAGCTGCTCGTCCAAGCCTTGGCCCAGACGGCCGACCCTCGTCAGAAAAGGCAGTCGGACTGATCAGTCTCCCCGAGTTGGTCAAAAAAGTGCCTCGGAAATCACCAAAGCGACGAGACGTAATACGTCTCCATGACAGCAGGCGGCGCTAATCTGTATTGTTGTATCTTATTGCCCAAAAATGATAAACGAGTCACGTGGGTCTGGTTTCTCCGGACTGTCATGGCGGCTCGTTCAGAATACGATATCTCATATTGTACTAAAATAGTTCACCGAAACATGTTTTTCTGAAAACATTTGAAGAGAGAAATAGGCTGTGATGCAGTTGCTGAATCTGTCTTCATTTCAAATCAACAAAGGTCAGTTTAAAAGATTTTCGTCAGATTTTGAGAGACTCTAGTCACGCTCATCCCGCTCCTCCGTTTCCGGGTTAGCTCTCCACCAATCAGATGGTTCATTTGAGTCCGACTGTCGGCAGTGCCCGCCTTCCGATTCAACATATCAAATCGGCCAAAATGCAGGCTGACGGCCCCTCGGACGGACGACGGCACGGAACACACCGAACAGACTCGAGTCACTGACGTCGCCAGACTGTCCGATGGCCGATTATCGGCTCGGTGTGTCTCGGGCTCCATTTAGGCCTAAAACGCCTGCTAAAAAAGGCCTTTTTATGCCTAAGTACTTTTCTGTAAACCCCCTCCCAAAACCTAAGGGTTTCCAGAAATATTTGTAAAAAGCCTACTAAAATCTCAATTTTTCAGGCTCTATAGCAGATAAAAACATGAAATAAAAAGCATTTGAGAGCTTACTTCTTTGGCTTTCAACTTGACTGACTTTCTTGGGCATAATCTTCAACTGCATTTAAAAAAATCTATAAACAACAAAAATAACGCAGATGCGTGTTCAGGTCTTAAAGGTAAACACACACAGATGTGTGATCAGGTTTGAATGGGTTAAGGTGGCTCGGAGAATTTCTAATAAGGGGAGAAGTTCCACTCTCTCGATACTTCCTGCTTCTGAACTGGTTGCAGTTCCACTCTGGTTCCACATGAGGGCGCTCACAGGCGAGTGCAGAATGAATGGAGGTTTATGGAGCTCTACGCCTCAAAATCCACTTTTCTCAGGATATAATTTTTTTTGTCTAGTACTTTGAATGTTGCATTCGAAAGGGGAGGCTAAGAAAATACACACTGCTGGGTGTTTGATTTTTTTAAAGTAGCTTTTCTGTTCTTTTAAAATGTCAATAACATCATACACATCGAACGGCGAGCTCTGAGTCACTTCCTTTTTCTCTTTTGAGGCATCGACAACACAGCTGACAGGTTAGACTCTCCCTGACAATACACGTGCTAGAAAGAGGTTTGGTGATGTTTTAAAGACCACGCCAAAATATTCACTCTGACATTCTGGTTCTGCTTCGGATGCCAGCGAGCAACATCTCCGGTTGTAATCCGTCCTTCACTGACCAATCAGCATTCATTAGCAGAATGCTAGCGTTTTATGGGCAACAACAACTCAACCTGTAAGAAATCAAAAGGACTTAAGTACTCGTTCATTCAATGTTTGACCTATAATCCATGTCGAACTTGCTACAAACTACAATCAAATCTGAGATTTGTCAACGGCAATCAGGCGAAAGAGACACATTTAGCCGTCTAGCTCCATAGACTCCCATTCATTTAGCACTGGACCGCGATCACCCCCAGTGGAACTCTGGTGGAACTGCAACCAAATTCGGTACAATGGGGCTGAATAGGGAGTGAACAGGCTCTCCGTAGACGGGCTCTGGGTGGATTCACAAAAGGAGACAGAACAAGGCTGCGATTGGTCAGTTCGCTATGCTTCTGTTTTTATTGCGAGTGGAGATAAAAGAAATGTTCAGTAATTGTCTCATTTGTTTCGGAAGACAATGTAAATGCTGAAATTTCACGGCAATACTCTCCGTCCCATTGTCACAGAGTGAATGAAAGAATGCAAAGACAGTTACTGCAGAAAATATGACCAGATCACGAACGCTACATCGCTCTCCAACCCCTTGTGTCAAAATGAAATCCAGCTTTAAAGGATTTCTTAAAATTGCGAGATAACAAACTGGTCTAGTGCATGCAAATTAAAAATGATGAAATTGACATGTGGGTAAAGGCATGTTCTCTAGTTCAAACTAGACCTAAGTGGACTTTTTTGAAATCGAAAGGACACGTTTGGTGAATCAAAGAATCAGTTGTCGGGGGGGTGAGTCAGTGTGGGAACGATTAACAGATGGAAGAAGAATCCCAGTCGTCGTTTTTCTCACCGCTAAACGTAACGAGGCCGACGGCTGGAGACAAGAGAGCTCAGCAGTCTGACTTCGCCCAGGTTAAATACTCACACACTCACACACACACACACACACACACACACACACACACACACACACACACACACACACACACACACACACACACACAAACACTGATCTACAGCTGTGCGAGAGTGCAAATGAGGTAAGAGGTCTCAACTCTGCTGAGACAATTACGCGTGTGTGTGTGTGTGTGTGTGTGTGAGTGAGAGTTTGTGCGTGTGTCTTTTGTGTCTGAGTGCCCCCTAGTGGACAAAGAGCGTATTTCAAGTGAAGGCAGACAAGTGTACACATTAAACACTTGATTTTGATTGATTGATTTTAATTTTAAGTTTGGAAACCAAACAAGACAGCTGTATCAATTATCCAGGGAGGTGTGTATGTGTGTATGTGTGTGTGTGTGTTATTCCCAGTTTTGGTGTGTGTCTGTTTACCGCAGCCACACAGATTTGAACCCAATTCTCATGTGTGTGCTTTTTTTTTTTTTTGGAGAAACGTTTTCACCGGAAAATAGCAGCACATGCCATGCCCTCCATTAAATGTGTTTGTGTGTTTAGGTGGATTACACAGGTGTCTCCACACACACACACACACACACACACACACACACACACACACACACACACACACACACACACACATGCACAGACGCTGTATATAGACATGAATGAATTATTCAAACAGAACAGACAAAGTTCGTAGAGATCCATCCAAAAAGTTCAAAGTTTTTGTTTGCCACTTTTCCTATTGGTTCGAAAGTTTCTAGGCTCACTTAAAACAAATTGTAGCATCGTATTTATTCTCTTTCCTAATGTCCGTCTCTCTCTCTCTCTCTCTCTCTCTCTCTCTCTCTCTCTCAGCACACCACTGTTCTTCCCTTCATCATCATCGAGATGCGGACAACCCGCCATCGGTACCCCGGCAGGTCGTGCGGTCTGGCGGCCGTGTGCTGCTTCGGCGTGGGATACATCCTCTGGTACCAAAAAAATAAAACAGTTTTCCTGTTTCCAACGCTCCGTGAACACCACATACACAAACACGTCCGAGCCGGGTTGGAAACCCGCTCCCTGTCGCAGAAACAGCGCACCATGTAGTGTGTTGGTCGTTTTGTAGCGACGTTTGAATTCTCAGCGGTTGATTTTATTCACTGTACGGTCCACTTAGCCTCGTGGGACCGTCCTGATCTGGCGAGCTCCAGTTTTCCACTCGCAGACCAGTCTGGCATCTTGAGATAGAGAAAATTTGGAGCTGTTCGCCAAACGACCGACCAATCAGCGTTGGTTTTGAGGCGGGTTTAGGTGTGACGCAACGAGAAGCGTCTATCACCAACATAGGTGGTCTACCTGTCAGTGGTAGCCCTAATTCAGACAGCGGTAACTTAATTCTTTTAGCCGCTCGCTAATGCTTTTTCCTCTTTTATCCTTCTTTTGGAATATGGACCGGGAACCTGAAATGGGGCCTTTTATTCATAAATTCTCGTTACACAAACAGCAAATATCCTTTACCGACATGTTGCTTGCTTGCTGAGCTATAACGAGCTATGCTTTGCCTGCAGCAGCAGCGGGCTTGTTGTTGTATTTTCAAACGCTTCGTTGATCTGATTGGTTGATTTGGCCATCTGTCTATCACCAACTATAGGTGGTGATAGACAGATGGTTCATCCAATCAGCTAACCAGGATTTTCACCCCTTCCCAAAAGTTCTCAAACGGAAAGTTCCCAGATGGATATGTCCAGCAAATGCGAAGCGATCCATCTGGAGGAGTCAGGTTACAGTCCACTATGTGTGTATAAAATGTAGGGCTGTCCTCGACTAAAGAACTTCTTAGTCGACTAACACTTATAGGATTTAGTTGACTAATCGATTAGTTGATTTAATCGACAGAGCTGTGCTCTTTGAGAGGTGGTTAAGACTAGAAAAGCACAATATAAATGTAGTTAATTAACCATCTGTAAAACTGAGTTTCTCCACAATTAATCCTGCAAAAGCACCACTTTAAATCTCGTGTTTACCATAAATGTGCTCAGAAGTTTCTTGGAAATAAGTAATTAAGCATAAAAAATGACTAATCGACTAAAGAAATCTTAGTCGACTAAGACCAAAACTACAGATTAGTCGACTAATCGACTAAGAGGTGGCAGCCCTAATAAAATGTGCCCTGAATGCATGTTAACTCCCCTGTGTCCCACCCCCCCCACCCAGGACGTGTTGGGTGCACCAGGTGACGGGCGTGTGGGTGTACCCGGTGCTGGAGCGCATCACTCCGCTGGCTCGGGTCGCCTTCTTCAGCTCCATGACGGCGGTGATTTGTGTTTTCTACACCCTCGGAGAAATCCTCAACAGCTACATCTGGGACCAGCCGCACACAGGTAGACCACGACACACACTGGGTCAGGTAGACAGGTAGACCACGACACACACTGGGTCAGGTAGACAGGTAGACCACGACACCCACTGGGTCAGGTAGACAGGTAGACCACGACACCCACTGGGTCAGGTAGACAGGTAGACCACGACACCCACTGGGTCAGGTAGACAGGTAGACCACGACACCCACTGGGTCAGGTAGACAGGTAGACAGTGACCACGACACACACTGGGTCAGGTAGACAGGTAGACCACGACACACACTGGGTCAGGTAGACAGGTAGACCACGACACACACTGGGTCAGGTAGACAGGTAGACCACGACACCCACTGGGTCAGGTAGACAGGTAGACCACGACACCCACTGGGTCAGGTAGACAGGTAGACCACGACACACACTGGGTCAGGTAGACAGGTAGACCACGACACACACTGGGTCAGGTAGACAGGTAGACCACGACACCCACTGGGTCAGGTAGACAGGTAGACCACGACACACACTGGGTCAGGTAGACAGGTAGACCACGACACACACTGGGTCAGGTAGACAGGTAGACCACGACACCCACTGGGTCAGGTAGACAGGTAGACCCACGACACCCACTGGGTCAGGTAGACAGGTAGACCACGACACACACTGGGTCAGGTAGACAGGTAGACCACGACACCCACTGGGTCAGGTAGACAGGTAGACCACGACACCCACTGGGTCAGGTAGACAGGTAGACCACGACACCCACTGGGTCAGGTAGACAGGTAGACCACGACACCCACTGGGTCAGGTAGACAGGTAGACCACGACACCCACTGGGTCAGGTAGACAGGTAGACAGGTGACCACGACACCCACTGGGTCAGGTAGACAGGTAGACCACGACACACACTGGGTCAGGTAGACAGGTAGACCACGACACCCACTGGGTCAGGTAGACAGGTAGACAGGTAGACCACGACACACACTGGGTCAGGTAGACAGGTAGACCACGACACCCACTGGGTCAGGTAGACAGGTAGACCACGACACCCACTGGGTCAGGTAGACAGGTAGACCACGACACCCACTGGGTCAGGTAGACAGGTAGACCACGACACACACTGGGTCAGGTAGACAGGTAGACCACGACACCCACTGGGTCAGGTAGACAGGTAGACCACGACACCCACTGGGTCAGGTAGACAGGTAGACCACGACACACACTGGGTCAGGTAGACAGGTAGACCACGACACCCACTGGGTCAGGTAGACAGGTAGACCACGACACCCACTGGGTCAGGTAGACAGGTAGACCACGACACCCACTGGGTCAGGTAGACAGGTAGACCACGACACCCACTGGGTCAGGTAGACAGGTAGGTAGACCACGACATCCACTGGGTCAGGTAGACAGGTAGACCACGACACCCACTGGGTCAGGTAGACAGGTAGACCACGACACACACTGGGTCAGGTAGACAGGTAGACCACGACACACACTGGGTCAGGTAGACAGGTAGACCCACGACACCCACTGGGTCAGGTAGACAGGTAGACCACGACACCCACTGGGTCAGGTAGACAGGTAGACCACGACACCCACTGGGTCAGGTAGACAGGTAGACCACGACACCCACTGGGTCAGGTAGACAGGTAGACAGGTAGACCACGACACCCACTGGGTCAGGTAGACAGGTAGACCACGACACACACTGGGTCAGGTAGACAGGTAGACCACGACACCCACTGGGTCAGGTAGACAGGTAGACCACGACACCCACTGGGTCAGGTAGACAGGTAGACCACGACACACACTGGGTCAGGTAGACAGGTAGACCACGACACCCACTGGGTCAGGTAGACAGGTAGACCACGACACCCACTGGGTCAGGTAGACAGGTAGACCACGACACCCACTGGGTCAGGTAGACAGGTAGACCACGACACACACTGGGTCAGGTAGACAGGTAGACCCCGACACCCACTGGGTCAGGTAGACAGGTAGACCACGACACACACTGGGTCAGGTAGACAGGTAGACCACGACACCCACTGGGTCAGGTAGACAGGTAGACCACGACACCCACTGGGTCAGGTAGACAGGTAGACCACGACACACACTGGGTCAGGTAGACAGGTAGACCACGACACCCACTGGGTCAGGTAGACAGGTAGACCACGACACCCACTGGGTCAGGTAGACAGGTAGACCACGACACCCACTGGGTCAGGTAGACAGGTAGACAGGTAGACCACGACACCCACTGGGTCAGGTAGACAGGTAGACCACGACACCCACTGGGTCAGGTAGACAGGTAGACCACGACACCCACTGGGTCAGGTAGACAGGTAGACAGGTAGACCACGACACCCACTGGGTCAGGTAGACAGGTAGACCACGACACCCACTGGGTCAGGTAGACAGGTAGACCACGACACCCACTGGGTCAGGTAGACAGGTAGACCACGACACCCACTGGGTCAGGTAGACAGGTAGACCACGACACCCACTGGGTCAGGTAGACAGGTAGACAGGTAGACCACGACACCCACTGGGTCAGGTAGACAGGTAGACCACGACACCCACTGGGTCAGGTAGACAGGTAGACCACGACACACACTGGGTCAGGTAGACAGGTAGACCACGACACCCACTGGGTCAGGTAGACAGGTAGACCACGACACCCACTGGGTCAGGTAGACAGGTAGACCACGACACCCACTGGGTCAGGTAGACAGGTAGACCACGACACCCACTGGGTCAGGTAGACAGGTAGACCACGACACCCACTGGGTCAGGTAGACAGGTAGACCACGACACCCACTGGGTCAGGTAGACAGGTAGACCACGACACCCACTGGGTCAGGTAGACAGGTAGACCACGACACCCACTGGGTCAGGTAGACAGGTAGACCACGACACCCACTGGGTCAGGTAGACAGGTAGACCACGACACCCACTGGGTCAGGTAGACAGGTAGACCACGACACACACTGGGTCAGGTAGACAGGTAGACCACGACACCCACTGGGTCAGGTAGACAGGTAGACTCACGACACCCACTGGGTCAGGTAGACAGGTAGACCACGACACACACTGGGTCAGGTAGACAGGTAGACCACGACACACACTGGGTCAGGTAGACAGGTAGACCACGACACCCACTGGGTCAGGTAGACAGGTAGACCACGACACCCACTGGGTCAGGTAGACAGGTAGACCACGACACCCACTGGGTCAGGTAGACAGGTAGACCACGACACACACTGGGTCAGGTAGACAGGTAGACAGGTAGACCACGACACCCACTGGGTCAGGTAGACAGGTAGACCACGACACCCACTGGGTCAGGTAGACAGGTAGACCACGACACACACTGGGTCAGGTAGACAGGTAGACCACGACACACACTGGGTCAGGTAGACAGGTAGACCACGACACCCACTGGGTCAGGTAGACAGGTAGACCACGACACCCACTGGGTCAGGTAGACAGGTAGACAGGTAGACCACGACACCCACTGGGTCAGGTAGACAGGTAGACCACGACACCCACTGGGTCAGGTAGACAGGTAGACAGGTAGACCACGACACCCACTGGGTCAGGTAGACAGGTAGACCACGACACCCACTGGGTCAGGTAGACAGGTAGACCACGACACCCACTGGGTCAGGTAGACAGGTAGACCACGACACGCACGGGGGCAGGTAGACAGGTGAGACCACGACGCCCACTGGGTCAGGTAGACAGGTAGACCACGACACCCACTGGGTCAGGTAGACAGGTAGACCACGACACACACTGGGTCAGGTAGACAGGTAGACCACGACACCCACTGGGTCAGGTAGACAGGTAGACCACGACACACACTGGGTCAGGTAGACAGGTAGACCACGACACCCACTGGGTCAGGTAGACAGGTAGACCACGACACCCACTGGGTCAGGTAGACAGGTAGACCACGACACCCACTGGGTCAGGTAGACAGGTAGACCACGACACCCACTGGGTCAGGTAGACAGGTAGACCACGACACCCACTGGGTCAGGTAGACAGGTAGACCACGACACCCACTGGGTCAGGTAGACAGGTAGACCACGACACCCACTGGGTCAGGTAGACAGGTAGACCACGACACCCACTGGGTCAGGTAGACAGGTAGACCACGACACACACTGGGTCAGGTAGACAGGTAGACAGGTAGACCACGACACCCACTGGGTCAGGTAGACAGGTAGACCACGACACCCACTGGGTCAGGTAGACAGGTAGACCACGACACCCACTGGGTCAGGTAGACAGGTAGACCACGACACCCACTGGGTCAGGTAGACAGGTAGACCACGACACCCACTGGGTCAGGTAGACAGGTAGACCACGACACACACTGGGTCAGGTAGACAGGTAGACAGGTAGACCACGACACCCACTGGGTCAGGTAGACAGGTAGACCACGACACCCACTGGGTCAGGTAGACAGGTAGACCACGACACACACTGGGTCAGGTAGACAGGTAGACCACGACACCCACTGGGTCAGGTAGACAGGTAGACCACGACACCCACTGGGTCAGGTAGACAGGTAGACCACGACACCCACTGGGTCAGGTAGACAGGTAGACCACGACACCCACTGGGTCAGGTAGACAGGTAGACCACGACACACACTGGGTCAGGTAGACAGGTAGACCACGACACACACTGGGTCAGGTAGACAGGTAGACCACGACACCCACTGGGTCAGGTAGACAGGTAGACCACGACACACCACTGGGTCAGGTAGACAGGTAGACCACGACACCCACTGGGTCAGGTAGACAGGTAGACCACGACACCCACTGGGTCAGGTAGACAGGTAGACCACGACACACACTGGGTCAGGTAGACAGGTAGACCACGACACCCACTGGGTCAGGTAGACAGGTAGACCACGACACCCACTGGGTCAGGTAGACAGGTAGACCACGACACCCACTGGGTCAGGTAGACAGGTAGACCACGACACCCACTGGGTCAGGTAGACAGGTAGACCACGACACCCACTGGGTCAGGTAGACAGGTAGACCACGACACCCACTGGGTCAGGTAGACAGGTAGACCACGACACCCACTGGGTCAGGTAGACAGGTAGACAGGTAGACCACGACACCCACTGGGTCAGGTAGACAGGTAGACCACGACACCCACTGGGTCAGGTAGACAGGTAGACCACGACACACACTGGGTCAGGTAGACAGGTAGACCACGACACCCACTGGGTCAGGTAGACAGGTAGACCACGACACACACTGGGTCAGGTAGACAGGTAGACCACGACACCCACTGGGTCAGGTAGACAGGTAGACCACGACACCCACTGGGTCAGGTAGACAGGTAGACCACGACACCCACTGGGTCAGGTAGACAGGTAGACCACGACACCCACTGGGTCAGGTAGACAGGTAGACCACGACACCCACTGGGTCAGGTAGACAGGTAGACCACGACACCCACTGGGTCAGGTAGACAGGTAGACCACGACACCCACTGGGTCAGGTAGACAGGTAGACCACGACACCCACTGGGTCAGGTAGACAGGTAGACCACGACACCCACTGGGTCAGGTAGACAGGTAGACCACGACACACACTGGGTCAGGTAGACAGGTAGACCACGACACACACTGGGTCAGGTAGACAGGTAGACAGGTAGACCACGACACCCACTGGGTCAGGTAGACAGGTAGACCACGACACCCACTGGGTCAGGTAGACAGGTAGACCACGACACACACTGGGTCAGGTAGACAGGTAGACCACGACACCCACTGGGTCAGGTAGACAGGTAGACCACGACACCCACTGGGTCAGGTAGACAGGTAGACCACGACACCCACTGGGTCAGGTAGACAGGTAGACCACGACACCCACTGGGTCAGGTAGACAGGTAGACCACGACACCCACTGGGTCAGGTAGACAGGTAGACCACGACACCCACTGGGTCAGGTAGACAGGTAGACCACGACACCCACTGGGTCAGGTAGACAGGTAGACCCACACCCACTGGGTCAGGTAGACAGTGACCACACCCACTGGGTCAGGTAGACAGGTAGACCACGACACCCACTGGGTCAGGTAGACAGGTAGACCACGACACCCACTGGGTCAGGTAGACAGGTAGACCACGACACACACTGGGTCAGGTAGACAGGTAGACCACGACACCCACTGGGTCAGGTAGACAGGTAGACCACGACACCCACTGGGTCAGGTAGACAGGTAGACCACGACACCCACTGGGTCAGGTAGACAGGTAGACCACGACACACACTGGGTCAGGTAGACAGGTAGACCACGACACCCACTGGGTCAGGTAGACAGGTAGACCACGACACCCACTGGGTCAGGTAGACAGGTAGACCACGACACACACTGGGTCAGGTAGACAGGTAGACAGGGACCACGACACCCACTGGGTCAGGTAGACAGGTAGACCACGACACCCACTGGGTCAGGTAGACAGGTAGACCACGACACCCACTGGGTCAGGTAGACAGGTAGACAGGTAGACCACGACACCCACTGGGTCAGGTAGACAGGTAGACCACGACACCCACTGGGTCAGGTAGACAGGTAGACCACGACACCCACTGGGTCAGGTAGACAGGTAGACCACGACACCCACTGGGTCAGGTAGACAGGTAGACCACGACACACACTGGGTCAGGTAGACAGGTAGACCACGACACCCACTGGGTCAGGTAGACAGGTAGACCACGACACCCACTGGGTCAGGTAGACAGGTGACCACGACACCCACTGGGTCAGGTAGACAGGTAGACCACGACACCCACTGGGTCAGGTAGACAGGTAGACCACGACACCCACTGGGTCAGGTAGACAGGTAGACATGACCACGACACCCACTGGGTCAGGTAGACAGGTAGACCACGACACCCACTGGGTCAGGTAGACAGGTAGACCACGACACCCACTGGGTCAGGTAGACAGGTAGACCACGACACCCACTGGGTCAGGTAGACAGGTAGACAGGTAGACCACGACACCCACTGGGTCAGGTAGACAGGTAGACCACGACACCCACTGGGTCAGGTAGACAGGTAGACCACGACACCCACTGGGTCAGGTAGACAGGTAGACAGGTAGACCACGACACCCACTGGGTCAGGTAGACAGGTAGACCACGACACCCACTGGGTCAGGTAGACAGGTAGACCACGACACCCACTGGGTCAGGTAGACAGGTAGACCACGACACCCACTGGGTCAGGTAGACAGGTAGACCACGACACCCACTGGGTCAGGTAGACAGGTAGACCACGACACCCACTGGGTCAGGTAGACAGGTAGACAGGTAGACCACGACACCCACTGGGTCAGGTAGACAGGTAGACCACGACACCCACTGGGTCAGGTAGACAGGTAGACCACGACACACACTGGGTCAGGTAGACAGGTAGACCACGACACCCACTGGGTCAGGTAGACAGGTAGACAGGTAGACCACGACACCCACTGGGTCAGGTAGACAGGTAGACCACGACACCCACTGGGTCAGGTAGACAGGTAGACCACGACACCCACTGGGTCAGGTAGACAGGTAGACCACGACCACGACACACACTGGGTCAGGTAGACAGGTAGACCACGACACCCACTGGGTCAGGTAGACAGGTAGACAGGTAGACCACGACACCCACTGGGTCAGGTAGACAGGTAGACCACGACACCCACTGGGTCAGGTAGACAGGTAGACCACGACACCCACTGGGTCAGGTAGACAGGTAGACCACGACACCCACTGGGTCAGGTAGACAGGTAGACAGGTAGACCACGACACCCACTGGGTCAGGTAGACAGGTAGACCACGACACCCACTGGGTCAGGTAGACAGGTAGACCACGACACCCACTGGGTCAGGTAGACAGGTAGACAGGTAGACCACGACACCCACTGGGTCAGGTAGACAGGTAGACCACGACACCCACTGGGTCAGGTAGACGGTAGACAGGTAGACCACGACACCCACTGGGTCAGGTAGACAGGTAGACCACGACACACACTGGGTCAGGTAGACAGGTAGACCACGACACCCACTGGGTCAGGTAGACAGGTAGACCACGACACCCACTGGGTCAGGTAGACAGGTAGACCACGACACCCACTGGGTCAGGTAGACAGGTAGACCACGACACACACTAAACAGTTCATCTACCTAGAAACATAATCTTATAACATTATCTCATCCCAGGCTTCAATGAACATCTAATAAACCACACACAATACCCCCATATTGCACTTAGTTTTGATAACGATTAAACATTTCCCATTAACATATGTACACACACATAGTGTATATATATATATATATATACACATAGTATATATAAAAATATTGCACCAGTACCCTATCAGGCATTGCACATTATTGTTACGTTTTGTATGTTGTTTCTTTTTAAGACTGATTGTGTTACAGTATCTCTCTGCAACTGACCTATGTACAAGGCTGAAGCAAACTGAATTTAAATTAAAATGCTGTCGAACTGTGGGCGGTTAGCTCACTTGGTAGAGCAGGCGCACAAATCTAGAGGTTTATTCCTCGACGCAGAGGGTCCAGGGGCTTTCCAGTCCGACCTGTGACCGTTTCCTGCATGTCCTCCCCTTCCCTCCCCCCTTTCATATCTGAGCCGTCCTGTCCATTAAAGAGCAGAATACGTTATTTTGAAGCGACTGAGTGCAGATACGAGAGCAAGTGAGAGGAAATGTGTGAGCTGACATGGAAACTCCCAGTGAAAGCAGTTTAAAATCCTTGTTTTCCATCCATCAAAATGTCTCCCATATAATATATGAACCTCGTTATACCACTTAAATGAAGTTATGATACAACTAGAAGGACACTCTGTGAGTCCGCGCCCTATCTCTCTATGTCAACGAAAGTATACGTTCATTTACCCATGCACCCCGGGATTCGGATCCGCTCCTAAATGTAATGGGTTTTTCCGTGTCCCATGCTACACCCTTCCACCAAGTTTCACGAAAATCAGGCCTGTAGTTTTTCACAGACAGACGAACCAACCCCCGAACCGAACCGAAAGCATTACCACCTTGGCGACGGTAAATGTGTCCCGTTGAAAGCACGTTAACCTAAAAGCTACTAAAACTGCTCAATAGCTCAGACTCTGGCAAAAAAATAAAAAAATCAATAAAAAATAAACTGAAATAGATGGTGGAGGGCAGATTTCGAAGCGATGTGCACGAAATTTAGGATGTCCGCTAAACAAAAATTCTGAAGTCACATCTTTGCTTGCAGACTGAAGAAAGGAAGTCGGAATCTCACTGAGAAGTTCAACGTGAACTTTTCTTAGATTGGTCTGTCAGTCTGAAAAGTATTAAAAAGCAGAAACGGACGCCTCCCTATTTCCCAGTCTCTCACACACAAACACACACACACACACGCATACACACACTCACACACGCAAACACACACACACACACGCATACACACACTCACACACGCATACACACACACACACACACACACACACACACAAACACATCCATCTGACCCACCAGAGAGAGAAAATCTGTTTTTCTCTAGTTTGACTCCACTTAAGATAAAACATGCATGCACACACGCACGCACGCACACACACAGTGAAGCGGTGAGCAGGGAGAGAAATGTCTTTTTAAAATGTAGCCAATCCTCTTGACTGCTTTTTCCAGCTCTCTGTCACCATGGAAACCCAAACTCATAGCACAATTAGATACAGGAAATGAACACACACACACACACACATGAACACACACACACACACACACACCTGCCTTCTGACCGTCTGCTGACTCTACAAAGTTCACCCTCCTCTCTTTCCTCTTTGTTTCAGAAAAGGTCAAAGGTGAGTGATCTCCTCTAAACCGTTGGGGGGGGGGGGGGGGGGGCACAGGAGTCGGACGAGTCGCGCCCCACCCCCCCACCCAACCCCCGCCCCCACCCAGGACAGCACAAGAACCGACAAACAAGCGACCTCTGGCGGAAGTGGAAGAGACCATTTACCCTTTTGAACTATACCCAATAACGTAGAAAACCATCCGTTCCATGTAAATCTAGAGGAAGAGGTGACCAATGAAGTCCACACTTTCTGTGTGTGTGTGTTTTCCAGTGGCAAAAACTAAGCAACCATCTGGCTTTATGTGGACAAAACACTCAAACACCAACATACTACACACACACACACACACACACACACACACACACACACACACACACACACACACACACACACACACACACACACACACACTCTATCAGTATTTGTAATCTGCTTTTCTGGTATGAACTTCTTATCAAAGTGAATGAATTCCTTCATCAGCTACTACAAAACAACTGAACATTAATAATGTGTTAAGCAGCGTTATTATTATTATTCATCTCGTGAGTCACACTACATGTTGGTACAAAAATCAATAAAGCTCCAGTTCCTGTTCCCCAGCTCAACATCCTCTTAGTATCATTAAGGAGACGTTATCAAAGGGGTTTTTTTATGTTCTCGGCAATGTTTATTTTCCCCTAGCTCAAATGTTCAGCGTGTGTTTCCCTGTTTGTTGTGTATTTAGTATTTTTCAAGTAGTTTTAAAATGTACTTGATTACGTTTTGAGTGAGGTGTTGTATTTCACTACATTACAAATCCCATCCGTCACGGAGTGTAAAAAAATAAAAATAAAAAAAACTTTGACTAACGAAAACCCCCAAAAAACAGAGAAAAACCCTGTTTTTAATCTCCTGTAGCACTTTTGGAATTGTTTTTTCAGTCTCTACAAATAAAATTTATTATTATTATTTAACGCGACAAATGTCGGAAAAGGCGACAAGAACATCGGGAAAAATAACCCCAAAACAATTCAAAAAGGCGACAAAAACTGCAAAAAATTAAAAAGAAATGTCAGAAAAAAGCGACCAACATTGAAACCGTGAGAAAAACGTGTGTGTGTCTCAGTGACAAAGTGGAAACTGATAATCACCAAATGATCTGATGAGTTAATGATTGGCTTTAGTTCCATTACTGGATGGATTACACACACACACACACACACACACACACACGCACACGCACATATACACACACACACGCATCATATACACACACACACACATAAACACACACACATCATATACACACACATACACATATAAACACAAACACACACACACACGCATCATATACACACATACACACACATACACGCACACACACACAGTGAAGCGGTGGGAAAGGAGAGAAATGTCTTTTTAAAATGTAGCCAATCCTCTTGACTGCTTTTTCCAGCTCTCTGTCACCATGGAAACCCAAACTCAAAGCACAATTAGATACATGAAATGAACACACACACACACACACACACACACACACACACACACACACACACACACACACACACACACACACACACAGTGGGACCGTGTTACAGTAGCGGACACACTGGGAGTAAATAAAGCAGAATGTAGCACAAAATGGAGTTAGTTGTCCAGAGGCCTGTACTACGAAGCAAGATTTGGGTGTGAAAGAAAAACAGAAATGAAGGAATGAAGGAAAGGGGATAAGAAATGATCACTGGGGGAGGCAGGACATGAGCAGGAACAGAAAAAGGAGTGAGGGACGATGTAAAAGATGGAAAGAAAAGAGGAAAGGAAGCAAGACCGGAAGTAGGAGATGGGTGAAAATCATACCGACCATTGAAGGAAATAAAGATTAAAGGAGGGAAGAAAAAAGCAAGGAAGTAAGGAAGGAAGTAATCAAAGAAGGAAATTGTCAAAGAAAAAGAAACCGATACGATAAACTACTGAAAGAAAAGAAAGGAGGAGGAGGAGGAAGATAAAAAAAAAAGATGGAAGAAAAGGGTAAAGTAGAAAGGGTGTGA
>CM046804.1:28782340-28844840 GCA_025617405.1 Perca schrenkii | reverse complement strand
CAGAGTTATAATTCAAAATGACAGAGTTGTAGTTCAAGATGTCAGTTGTAGTTCAAGATGACAGAGTTGTAGTTCAAAATGACACAGAGTTATAGTTCAAGATGACACACAGTTGTAGTTCAAGATGACACAGAGTTGTAGTTCAAGATGACACAGTTATAGTTCAAAATGACACACAGTTGTAGTTCAAGATGACAGAGTTGTAGTTCAAGATGACACAGAGTTGTAGTTCAAGATGACACGGTTATAGTTCAAAATGACACACAGTTGTAGTTCAAGATGACAGAGTTGTAGTTCAAGATGACAGTTATAGTTCAAGATGACACAGTTATAGTTCAAAATGACACAGAGTTGTAGTTCAAGATGACACAGAGTTATAGTTCAAAATGACATAGAGTTATAGTTCAAGATGACACACAGTTGTAGTTCAAAATGACACAGAGTTATAGTTCAAGATGAAACAGAGTTATAGTTCAAAATGACAGAGTTGTAGTTCAAGATGAAACAGTTATAGTTCAAAATGACACAGAGTTGTAGTTCAAGATGACACAGAGTTATAGTTCAAAATGACACACAGTTGTAGTTCAAGATGACAGAGTTGTAGTTCAAGATGACAGAGTTGTAGTTCAAGATGACACAGAGTTGTTGTTCAAGATGACACAGAGTTATAGTTCAAAATGACACACAGTTGTAGTTCAAGATGACAGAGTTGTAGTTCAAGATGACACAGAGTTATAGTTCAAGATGACACAGTTATAGTTCAAAATGACACAGAGTTGTAGTTCAAGATGACACAGAGTTATAGTTCAAAATGACACACAGTTGTAGTTCAAGATGACAGAGTTGTAGTTCAACATGACACAGTTGTAGTTCAAGATGACAGAGTTGTAGTTCAAAATGACACAGAGTTGTAGTTCAAGATGTCAGTTGTAGTTCAAGATGACAGAGTTGTAGTTCAAAATGACACAGAGTTATAGTTCAAGATGACACAGTTGTAGTTCAAGATGACAGAGTTGTAGTTCAAGATGACACAGAGTTGTAGTTCAAGATGACACAGTTATAGTTTAAAATGACACACAGTTGTAGTTCAAGATGACAGAGTTGTAGTTCAAGATGACACAGAGTTGTAGTTCAAGATGACACAGTTATAGTTCAAAATGACACACAGTTGTAGTTCAAGATGACAGAGTTGTAGTTCAAGATGACACAGTTATAGTTCAAGATGACACAGTTATAGTTCAAAATGACACAGAGTTGTAGTTCAAGATGACAGAGTTATAGTTCAAAATGACACAGAGTTATAGTTCAAGATGACACACAGTTGTAGTTCAAGATGACACAGAGTTATAGTTCAAAATGACACACAGTTGTAGTTCAAGATGACAGAGTTGTAGTTCAAGATGACACAGAGTTATAGTTCAAAATGACACAGAGTTGTCGTTCAAGATGACACAGAGTTATAGTTCAAAATGACACAGAGTTGCAGTTCAAGATGTCAGTTGTAGTTCAAGATGACACAGAGTTGTAGTTCAAGATGACAGTTATAGTTCAAGATGACACAGAGTAATGGCGCATTCATGCCACCTCGGAATAACAGGACCCGCCCCCCGTGGTTACGTTGTTTTTCCGACTGGCAGCGTTCACATGGTCGGGATGCGTGTTCTTCTTCTTCTGTTATATTGGCGTTTGGCATAACAACTTGTTGCATGACTGCCACCAACTGTTGGCTGTAGCCTAGAGCATGGTGTGTGTGAAAACATGGAGGCCACAATAACAGAAGATCTGCTGCTGTTTTCTTATGTTGGCCAGGTGTTTGTTTGTGTTATCTGCAGGACAACCAACGGGAAAAGGCACGGATAATGTGTTGTTGTTTTATACATGGGCCTATTTATGAATAATTTGAAACATATTATGTCTGTGTATGTTTCTTGGCAGAGGCATTTGTCCACAATAAACAGTTTATTATCATTGAAATATGTTCAGTAAACCAGTCGCCTCCATCAAACGTCAGTTGTCAACAACGCGTCACCAACTGGGGAACTCGGTTAGCAAAATCCAGCCCGAGTTTCCCACCTCTGATTCCCACAGGACGTTACGTTAATGGTGACGTTTTCCCTCGGAAAAAAGTTTTTACGATATCCATGAACGCACGGTTATAGTTCAAGATGACACAGAGTTATAGTTCAAGATGACACAGAGTTGTAGTTCAAGATGACACGGAGTTGTAGTTCAAAATGACACACAGTTGTAGTTCAAGATGACAGAGTTGTAGTTCAAGATGACACAGAGTTATAGTTCAAAATGACACAGAGTTGTAGTTCAAGATGACACAGAGTTATAGTTCAAAATGACACAGAGTTGCAGTTCAAGATGTCAGTTGTAGTTCAAGATGACACAGAGTTGTAGTTCAAGATGACAGTTATAGTTCAAGATGACAGAGTAATGGCGCGTTCATGCCACCTCGGAATAACAGGACCCGCCCCCCGTGGTTACGTTGTTTTTCCGACTGGCAGCGTTCACATGGTCGGGATGCGTGTTCTTCTTCTTCTGTTATATTGGCGTTTGGCATAACAACTTGTTGCATGACTGCCACCAACTGTTGGCTGTAGCCTAGAGCATGGTGTGTGTGAAAACATGGAGGCCACAATAACAGAAGATCTGCTGCTGTTTTCTTATGTTGGCCAGGTGTTTGTTTGTGTTATCTGCAGGACAACCAACGGGAAAAGGCACGGATAATGTGTTGTTGTTTTATACATGGGCCTATTTATGAATAATTTGAAACATATTATGTCTGTGTATGTTTCTTGGCAGAGGCATTTGTCCACAATAAACAGTTTATTATCATTGAAATATGTTCAGTAAACCAGTCGCCTCCATCAAACGTCAGTTGTCAACAACGCGTCACCAACTGTGGAACTCGGTTAGCAAAATCCAGCCCGAGTTTCCCACCTCTGATTCCCACAGGACGTTACGTTAATGGTGACGTTTTCCCTCGGAAAAAAGTTTTTACGATATCCATGAACGCACGGTTATAGTTCAAGATGACACAGAGTTATAGTTCAAGATGACACAGAGTTGTAAGTAACTAAGTAAGTAAGTAAAGTTTATTTCTATAGCACATTTAAAAACAGCTTGCGCTGACCAAAGTGCTGTACATAGCGCATTAGCCACAGAATGATGAAAATAAAAAATAATAAAAACACACGTACAGATCAGTGATTTAGGCTAAAAAGTACATCGAAGCACAACGCTTAATTACAAACATAGCAGCATAAGTCAATTAAGATGTCGGGAAGGCCAATGTAAAAAGATGAGTTTTGAGCCTGGCTTTGAATATTACAGTTGAAGGGGCATTTCTGATGTCAAGTGGCAATCGGTTCCACAGCTGAGGGCCAGCAACAGAAAAGGCTCTGTCACCTTTTTGCTTAAGCCGGGACCGTGGGACATGGAGGAGGCCTTGGCTAGAGGATCTGAGGGACCTGGGGGCTACGTGAACATGAATAATATCAGTTTTGTAGCTGGGAGCCAGGGAGTGAAGAGCTTTAAAAACCATCAACAGTATTTTAAATTGTATCCTATACTGGACTGGAAGCCAGTGCAACGAGGCTAGGACAGGTGTAATGTGTTCACGCTTTTTTGTATTCGTGAGTAGCCTAGCCGCTGCATTTTGCACCATCTGAAGCCGAGCCACCATAGTCAGGGGGAGACCAAAGTAGAGAGAGTTACAATAGTCTAGGCGGGAGGTTATGAAAGCATGGATGATTTTTTCCAGATGTTGTATGACAGAACAGACTTGAGTTTAGAAATTATTCTTAGCTGGTAAAAACTGGACTTTACAACAGAAGCTATTTGTTTCTCCAGGTTAAGATGGGAGTCTAAAATAACACCCAAGTTACGTGCATGGGGTTTAACATAGGGGGCAAGGGTACCAAGGTCAGCAGGGATGGCAGTTTTGGATTTTGAAGGACCAAAAACAATAACTTCAGTTTTGTTATCATTTAACTGAAGAAAATTGTTAGCCATCCAGATTTTAATTTCTTTCAAACAGAGTAAAAGAGGCTGCATAGAGTTGCTGGATTTAAGTGGGATATACAGTTGGGAGTCATCTGCATAGAGATGAAATGAGATATTATATTTTCTGATAATGTTACCTAAAGGGAGCATATAAAGGCTGAAGAGTACTGGACCGAGAATGGATCCCTGAGGGACACCATAAGACACAGGGGCAAGGGAAGAAGAGTACTGGCCTATGGATACTGAAAAAAGATCTTTGGTGGAGGTAGGAGTGAAACCAGCTTAAAGCTATACCTTTAATGCCAACCCACTGTTCAAGACGCCATAGTAGTGTACTATGGTCTACAGTGTCAAATGCAGCGCTAAGATCCAACAAGACCAGAATGGCATTATCACCTGAGTCAAGAGTGAGCAAGAGGTCATTTGTCACCTTTAATAGGGCTGTCTCAGTGCTGTGGCGGGCTTTGAACCCAGACTGAAATGGCTCTAGGATCTCGATGGAGTTGAGGTATGGAAGCAGCTGCATTAACACCACTTTCTCCAAAATTTTTGAGATAAATGGCAGTTTAGATATAGGCCGGAAGTTATTATGACACTTTGCATCTAAGTTATGTTTCTTTAGCATAGGCTGGACAACCGCATGCTTGAAACATGTAGGAACAGTGCCGGTGGCAAGACAGGAGTTAAGAATAAATTGAATAGCCGCACCAACGGCATCAAAAGCATCTTTAATAATCTGTGAGGGGATGGGATCATGTGGGGCTGTTGATGGTTTCATGTGCTTTACAATGTCCCATAGTTCAGTGTAGGACACTGCTTGGAATTGGTCAAAGGTAGCTGTAGTGATGGGGAAAAATGGTGGGGTGTCAGATACAACAGGAGTGAACTGTGTTGTAGTTCAAGATGACACGGAGTTGTAGTTCAAGATGGCAGTTGTAGTTCAAGATGACAGAGTTATACTTCAAGATGACAGTTATAGTTCAAGGTGACACAGAGTTATAGTTCAAGATGAGTTATAGTTCAAGATGAGTTATAGTTCAAGATGAGTTATAGTTCAAGATGACACAGAGTTGTAGTTCAAAATGACACAGAGTTGTAGTTCAAGATGGCAGTTGTAGTTCAAGATGACAGAGTTATACTTCAAGATGACAGTTATAGTTCAAGATGACACAGAGTTATAGTTCAAGATGAGTTATAGTTCAAGATGAGTTATAGTTCAAGATGAGTTGTAGTTCATGAACAGCAGATGTTTTGGAGGTTTATCGCTTAACAGAAGTTTTAATTTTTTGAATGTCTTTTCCTTAGAGAGAAGGGTACGCTTTACTTGAAGGTATCTACATAAGGGTGTCATGACACTGTCATGAACACATGACAGTGTCATGACACATGAACCCTAACCCTAACTCTAACCCTAACCCGTCATGACAAAAAAAAAACGAATGACACTTACTGACAGAAGCGTTATGTCATAAACGTTTATGACTCGTTTATAATGTTTATGACACGTTCATCAGTGTCATATCACTCTTATGTAGACACCTTCAAGTAAAGTGTAGCTGAGAGAAGTTAGCCGGTTTACTGCGCTCCCTGCTGGCACACTGCTGGAAAAGCAACTATTGTTTTGAGGAAGTCTGTATGAAACACACATTCACTTATTTCCAATGTCATTTATTACATTACAAAAATAACAAAAGGTTGTAATTGTCAGGTAAATACAAGGAATATAAAAAAAAACATATGCAACTGACTTTTGTTCCCGGGAAACTCAGAGGTAAGTCAGTCCTTCCTCGTTTTAGGTTTTGGGGCTGAAAGAGACAAAGTATAGAACTGTTAGAGATAGGGGGAAAAAGAAAGAAAGAAATGAGTCAAAGAAAACAAAGAAGAGTAAATATAAGCAATGCAATGAAAAAAAGAAGATAATAGTAAAGATATGAAGTAGAAAGGATGAAAAGAGGTGCGATTAAGAGGAGAGAAAAGTCACGTAACAGTCAGGTAAAAAAAAGTCACAGATGAGAAACAAAAGTTATAAAGTGTAAGTATATAATTATAAATATATTATGAATAAATAAATAAGTAATATAATTGATAAAAGAGGAAAGGAGAAAAAAAATGCAGCAAATGATTAAAAAAGAGATTCAACGGAGTTTCTGATCACCGTTTGGATTCTCCTGTTTGTAGAACTTCTTCAGCATCTCGACAGCTTCTTCTGCTCTGTGACCTGAAACACACTAAACACACACACACACACACACACACACACACACACACACACACACACACACACACACACACACACACACACACACACACACACACACACACACACACACACACACACACACACAATGAGGCCAAAAGTATGTAGACACCCAAATGTGATAGTTGAACATCTGCTGGCCTCCACTCTTCTGTGAAGGTTTTCCACAGACATCAACGAACACACAAATCAAAAACACACACACACACACACACACACACACACACACACACACATACACATACACACACACACACACACACCTTGAACGTGGTCCCGGTCTGAGGTAAGTCTGCAGAGGAAACGTCCAGAACGGAGCCGCAGCCTCCAAACCGCTCGTTCCTGCATCCGTACACCACCACCGGGATGTCTGACAGCTGGTGAAGGAACAACAGCTAACAGACACACGCACACACACACACACACACACACACACACACACACACACACACACACACACACACACACACACACACACACACACACACACACACACACAGGTTGGAGGAGGATACTGAGCAGGCGCAGGGCTGCAGCACACATGATGCATGGCTCCACGGTGACGTACAGGGCCGTTCGCTCGCACACGCTGCTCGCATCCAGGTTGCCGCGGCGACACCAGTCCCGGAGCTGATCCAGGGCCACCATCTCAGCGTGGCGAGTAGCCTAATACACACATACACACACACACACACACACACAATCAAACACAGAGGAACATATGATATGCATAGTTTAGGTTTTATGTTCTCTTTGAGCTGGATGAAGATAATGCCAATACATTTTTCTTTAGGTTTTAACAATGAATGTATTTGCTGGATAAAATGTCTACTATGTAGAAATTGGTAGCCAAATATGAAGTTATTGTGGCAGTTTTTTGGCACTTTTACCGGCTTGCGTTTTGCCTAAAATGACGAACCAACAAACAACAGAAATGTTATTCGATGTTATTCTGCGCTGATCTGCATGTTAACTAGTTAGTAAACTGACAGATGAATCTCAAGCCATTAGAACAGGAAACCAACCGAAGTCAAGGACACGCTTCCAGTTTTTATTCCCTACATTTTTGGTCTCGTTGACTTCGTTCCGCCCCTTGCCCACGACTTGGTCGTCGTAGACCATCAGACATCCGACCGGCACCTCTCCGTTCTCCAGAGCGTCTTTGGCCTGTAGGAGAACATTCAAAAGCATGTCAACGTGCAGCACGGTGTTTCCTCTATGTTGATTTTGTAGTTGCGGCCCGCCATGGCAAAATTTGTGCCGCCACGGTATCAGAAATAGGACAGGCTTTGCCTTTTAAATTATCCTGCCGACATAATGCACCCTCATGCGCCGACACATCTATGAATATGTAGTAGATTAGGGCTGCAACTAATTATTATTATCAATTATTCTGTTGACTTTGGGTCAAATTGACCCGTTTTCAATTTTTGTTTCACATCAGAAAATATGGGACGTAGAAATAAGCGCTGAAAATGTGTAGAAGAAAAATTTTACAATTTAAAAACGTTGGAAAAGGCAAAAACAGACGAAAAAATAAGTGTTTTTTTCAAGGTTGACGGGAAGACAACAGAAGGGTTAACCTTTTTTTCATTCACTACTTTTGTTTATTTGCTTGTTTGTTGTCATGTTATTAACATCAATTTTCTGTCCTTTTTGTGTGTTTTTTTTTTTTGCACACATTATGTTTTGCACTGTTGCAAGGTTTATTGCACATAATAATAATGTGTCATTACTTAGTAAAGGCTTGAACCAGCAAATATTTGGAACTTTTCCATTAATAATTGAATGCTTATTTATCATCTGTAAGTCATGTAACATGATCGTTTCTATATATTTATAGAAACGATCATCTATATGATGTATATGATATATTTGTGACGCATTTTTAGACTTGTTGGGCGACAAATTAAGAAAAGTTACAGTAAAAGTTCAATAATATACCAAACCCGTTAGTTAAAGCATGCTGCGGCCCTCCGGAGAAAGGATCTCAAATTAATAAGTGGCAGGACATTCCTGTCACGGCCTACATTGAATGCATACTTTATAATTATATAATAATAATGAATTATTAATAATTATTATAACACAAAGACGTTAAGTGAACGACTGACTCACCATGTCAAAGGCGTTGGACATCCACCTCTCAATTTCCTCTTCACTCGGATAGAAACTCTTCGCCGAATCAGCTTTACGGCCCTCCTCTGTTCCCATGGCAAGGCTATTACTTAACTCTACTCAACACAAGTCATACTATTCGCGTACAGCGAGGCTTTTGCAGCTTATTTATTCATTTTTTTTGTTACAATTTCGCACGTTGCACTTTACTTATCACGCACCTACACTGGGGAAGATAATATTGGACGGACCAGTTTCAGACATGACCTATGGACATGACCAATCAGCTCCCCGATAGCGCTGCGCATCCCCACGTTCATGCTGACGTTTTTTGATACGTCAAACTACCTACTATTGGCCCAATGTAAACCGGAAATGAAGGGATTTTGCATGTAAAATAAAAGCTTAATTTCCTGAAGTCTATTTCCAACATTTAAACATGCCTCCAAGTTTTAGGGAGCTGTCCTCATCTTTATTATGTATTCATTATTTTTATTTATTTATTCATATTCTGTCTTTTCGAGTAATACTGTAGTACGGTTATGTTATTTACCAGAGGTGTATAGTCCAGGTGCCAGAAAGTATAAATCCTGCCATGTTTTTGGATCTGCCTCTACATCTAGAACAGGTGTTTCCACTAACGAGCTCATCTACCTGGTAGAGGAGCTGGTTTAGTGATGGTTGGGACAGCTGCTGGACAGGATTTCTACTTTCTGGCACCTGGACTATACACCGCTGTTATTTACCAACACGGTGCCCGCAGGCACCAGGTAGCCCCCAAGGACCACCATATGAGTAGCCCTCAGGCCTGTTCTAAAAATGAAAATTTAATATTGATATTATCTGTTACCCACCTTGTTAAGTCATTGTTGATAATTATTGTGATAAATCATTAACATGATCAGTGTCTTCACATAGATGAGCATCATTAATCATTAATAATCATATATAACTAAAGGCAAACTGAGCACATTTGTTATTTCAGAAGAGTGTATCACACTGGTAGCCCTTCGTATGACTCAATATCCATGAAGTAGCTCTCAGTTTAGAAAAGGTTGGTGACCCCTGCGATAGAGTCTGTATACATGACCCACTTACGTCTAAAGCTCAATTATTGTTTTATTTTGAAATCGACAACCGGAAACTATCCTGTTCGCTCTACCTACCTTAACTGACATACTTTGGCACCTCTGACAGATAGCCTATATATATATGTCAATGCAGATAGCATGGTAGCAAGGAGTTGCTAACTAGCCGAAAGTCCTTAGATAACATGTCCGTAAACTAGTCAGCACAAAGGTAAAAGTACGGAGTTTTTTTTTGCAGCTGTAGTTTGCGGACCCCTCACTGTCCGATTATGTTTTCATCAGTCTGGAATTTTGTTAAACGCCACAAAAGGAAATTTATTTTCACCGGAGCTGTAGTTGGAGGTACGACTGGCGTCCATGTTAGCTTCTGAGCTAGCTAATAACTTTAGCAACACGCCGGCCTGCACTGAAAAATCTTGATGTTTTATATTGCTTTTACTTACCGGCACTAGTTAATGCTTTTAAAAATATGTCCAGGAAGCTTGTACGAATCGAGAAGAATGTGTTTACAGTTCGGCATACATATTATATTATATTCTTTAATAAACCGCATCATTTCCAACATACAGGTAACGTTAACTGTTCTGAGACAACCAACCAGGTAACGTTACAACGTTACTTTAATGGACATTTCTTTTTAAATAAAAATTAACGCTGCGTAATGTTTTGTTTGTATACCGCGTGAGAACGTTTTCAGTGCTGGTATTTAGTTAGTTGTATTGGATTTGAGACTTTACAAATGAGCAAGACATCTTTAAATTGACAGGAAATTGAATGAGGTTTTGCGTGACGTTCAATCCATGCATTTGAATGCTACATGTTAGCATATTAGGGCTGCACCCTGGCTGCACCACGGTATTTGGGACATATGCGATGACGTTGTTAATATCGCCGTAACGATATTACTTGCGATAAATAAACCGATATTAAAATGTATTCAGTTCTGCCTTTCTGCTGCTGTTATATTAGTATATTTCTGCTTAAATGCAACAAGTACTTGTTGAATAAAAAAAAAAACTGAAAGGAAATTATTTTTGACATTATTTTATTGAACAGATTGAACATTGAGCTGAACACAAAAGACACCATTAAAAAAAAATGTATCAATAGTCTCTATTCAACTAATTAAAAAAAATTATTTTGTGATGTGTTTATTGCGCAAGTTGATATTGCGACGCAATGAAGCCCTAATATTATTAACTTCTCGCTAAGCTCTTCGATGTAAGTTATTAATAAATATTATTTGTCGGTGACCCCCAGGAGTGTACTTTCTGGGTAAATATGCCCAGAAGAAGATCCGAGATATCCAGGAGAAGGAGGCGACGGAGTACATCGCTCAGGCCAGACGACAGTTCCACTTTGAAAGCAACCAGAGAACCTGCAACATGACCGGTGATGACTTCACACTTCTGAATAATAATCCTTTAGAAATCCTTTTCACTATTTCCTTCAAGATTTTTTTTTTTTTTTTCGTTTAACACAATTTCATAAGGTACAATGATCATAGTGATAACTATAGTTATTACTAGTTATCTTGAGGCCTCAAGATACTATCTCGTGGCCACAAGATAGTTATAATTATTTTTTTTTGACAAAGTGGGACCAAGGGGGCTCCGTAGTTTTGCCATGGCGGACCGCCACTATAAAATCAACATAGAGGAAACACGGCCTTTTAGTTCCCCCCCCCCCCCCCAGATGAGACTTTATCTTTGCATTTTTGATGTGACTGTTTATACTGTATGTGTGTTGCAGTGCTGTCCATGCTCCCTCCACTCAAAGAAGCCATCGTCAATCAACTAAATTCAGAAAGCCTCACGGCACTGCTCAAGGCTAAGTGAGTAGACGTGTCTTTCACTTTCAGATTTAATAGTTCAAACGATTCTTAATCCACTCATAGACACAAGTCTACACATTCATATATGTTTAGTGCTGAGATAGTGTAGATGTTGCTTCTATATTAATTAGGGCTGCACGATATGAGGGAAATATGCGATAAGGTTTTTTGAATTTTGCGATAACGATATAGTCCCAAGTCAATGTTTGCATAGGAAATCTTCTAGTCTTAATCTGCATTGCATCTGTGCTTGTTGTGAATTCGCAGGCCACGAGAAGTAATTATTATTATTTTTTTTTTTGGCTCACTTTTACACACAACATGCTATGTGGCAACAAAGGATTCCATTCTATCAAATTGCAATGAATGAAAATCGCAATACATATTGAATCGGCAGCCATGTATCGTGAAAGAATCGAATCGGGACAAAAGCATATCGTCCCAGCCCTAGTATTCATTATTTAACACAAGTGCCACTGTGTCGTCATTTTTAGATGTTTTTGTGTACCAGTCTTCCATGTTGAAGTGTTACTTTACTGTATGTAGTGACGGTAAAGTGCAGTTGGACTCATGCATTAAACAAACAAGTGGTCTCGCTTTTCTTTTTTCCTGTCGTCTCACAGACCGGCCAACAAGCTGGAAATCTGGGAAGATTTAAAGATCATCAGTAAGTCCACGCAGTCATAACAAATTGGTTGTTAATAATTCCTCTTAAAGTGCTCATATTATGCTTTTTGACTTTTTCTCCTTTCCTTTATTGTGTTGTATATCTTTTTTGTGCATGTTATAGGTTTACAAAGTGAAAAAGCCCAAAGTCCCCCCCCAAAGGGACTTACCATCTCCAACAGAAAACTCTGTTCACAAACTGCTCCAAACAGCTCTATTGTAGTCCAGCCTTTACTTCAGAGACAAACGTGGTCACTTTGTAACACACGTTATAATGCTCGCCCAGCTGCTAGCATGGTATGCCCTCATACTCTGCTTCTGACTGGCTAGTAGTCCTTACCTAGGTACTGTCAGGGCACGCTCTCATACTCTGCTTCTGACTGGCTAGTAGTCCTTACCTAGGTACTGTCAGGCAGCGGTGTATAGTCCAGGTGCCAGAAAGTAGAAATCCTGTCCAGCAGCTGTCCCAACCATCACTAAACCAGCTCCTCTACCAGGTAGATGAGCTCGTTAGTGAAAACACCTGTTCTAGATGTAGAGGCAGATCCAAAAACATGGCAGGATTTTTACTTTCTGGCACCTGGACTATACACCTCTGCTGTCACGGCACGCCCTCATACTCTGCTTCTGACTGGCTAGTAGTCCTTACCTAGGTGCTGTCAGGGCACGCCCTCATACTCTGCTTCTGACTGGCTAGTAGTCCTTACCTAGGTATTATAAGGGCACGCCCTCATACTCTGCTTCTGACTGGCTAGTAGTCCTTACCTAGGTACTGTCAGGGCATGCCCTCATACTCTGCTTCTGACTGGCTAGTAGTCCTTACCTAGGTACTGCGCATATGTGACTCCCAACAAAGATGGAACAGAAGTGAGATGTCTCACTCTGTAGCTAAAACAGAGCTCAACACACAGGGTGAAAAGAGGAGCTGCAGCAATGTGCAGTTCAAAAAAATATGGTGTTTTTTGAAAATTAAACTACATAAACCTATTATGGTACAACCTGTAAATACAAATATATGAACCTGAAAATGAGTATAATGTGAGCACTTTAAATACTTTGCTGCACAAAAACACAATCATTTTTGTTAAAGTTTTTCATTTGAGATTAGAAGTCTGATCAGAAGCGTGTGAACCTTTGTTGTCCTATTCAGGTTTCACCCGCACCATCGTGGCGGTGTACAGCACCTGCATGCTGGTGGTTCTACTCCGAGTCCAGTTGAACATCATAGGAGGATACCTGTACCTCGACAACTCTGTAGGCAAGAACACCGCGGTGAGGAACACAACACTTACACGCTCCTTTCACCTTCACAACCAGTAAATGATTTAAATGATCTGCTTCATGTAGTTCTACTGGAACATAGGGTCAGTTTCAGCAAATATGACAGAAAGTTAGTTTTATAAGTCTTACCTACTGCACCCTAAGTGTAAAACTGCTGACATATTTGTATTTATGTAAATATTCACATGAGAGTTCCACTGCTGGGACACATTATTTCAGTCTTATAATAAAATCCCCCTTTTCCAGTGTCCTTAATTGCTTTGACTTGTTCCATAAGATCCAGAAGTGTTAACCAGTGGAGCATCAGATAAGTAAAGAAGGGATGATGTATGTTCACGTGTACGAGTGCAGGATGAGGTCACTGTAAAATATTTCACTTGTTTTCAAAAAGGGAACTTGTTCATGTCACGGTGTCCTAAAAGTTTTAGTGTTCCAAAGAAGTTCCAGTTGTTTTCAGGTTGAGATTGGAACTGAAGGAATGTCTTTTATTTTATTTATTTTTTTCCTCTCCCAGATGCCTCTGGCTCCCCCAGATGTCCAGCAGCAGTACCTGTCCAGTATCCAACATCTACTGGGAGACGGTAGGATGGACACACACACACACACACACACACACACACACACACACACACAAAAATCTAATAAGAGCACACCATTGTTTACCTGTTAATCCTTATTTGTGTCAACTGTCTGTCTGTCTCCAGGTTTGACAGAGTTGATGACAGTAGTGAAGAAAGCAGTACAGAACTCACTGGGAGGGTGAGTGTCTGCAACTAATGATTATTGGCATTTATATTATATTTTTGGTAAATCTATTTCTCGAAACAGTAAAATGTCAGCAAATGATGGCGTCAGGATTATGTCATATCTCGCGATGAGAGCCACTTATAAAGATGTAATCCTGTCGCCATAGAAAATAGTGAAATATGCTCATTTGATTTTTCCATGTGACATTTTCAAACATAACCAACAGTCCAAAACATCCAAGATATTCAAACCTACAATGATGTCAAATAGAGAAAAACTGCAAAGCCAGTTTGTCCTTTTTTTTTTTTTTCCTAAATAAGTAACTTTTAAATGATTCCTTTCCAGCGTGTCTCTGAAGCAGAGCCTGTCTCTGCTGGAGTTGGAGCAGCAGCTGAGCTGGATCAGGGCGGAGGTGGAGGCCGGCTCCGAGCGCCCGATGTCCTGGTACATGCTCGCCGACGACGAGAACGCGCTCTCGGACCAGGTCGCTGCACACGGACCACACACAGAGTGTACGATACGCAGCACGGGTAAAGCATCTGCGTCTTCAACAAATATATCATCCTCTCTTCTCTGCAGGCATGCGGGCTGACGGAAAACGATGTTGGGACCATCCGACTGTTAAACGAGACTAGAGACATGTTGGACAGGTAAACGCCGTGTGTGCGTGTGTGTTACTATATTCGTGGGGTATAAAAACCGGGGAATACAGTATACTTGTGAGGTCTGCACAGCCTTGTGGGGCCAAAATGCTGGACCCCACAAGGTTAAAGGGCTGTTTGAGGGTTAAGACTTGGTTTTAGGGTTAGAATTAGGTTATGGTTAAGGTGAGTGTAAGGGTTAAGGTTAGGCATTTAGTTGTGAAGGTTAAGGTGAGGGTAAGGGTTAAGGTTAGGCATTTAGTTGTGATGGTTAAGGTGAGGGTAAGGGTTAAGGTTAGGCATTTAGTTGTGATGGTTAAGGTGAGGGTAAGGGTTAAGGTTAGGCATTTAGTTGTGAAGGTTAGGGTAAGGGTTAAGGTTAGACATTTAGTTGTGATGGTTAAGGTTAGGGTAAGGGTTAAGGTTAGGCATTTAGTTGTGATGGTTAGGGTAAGGGGCTAGGGAATGCATTATGTCAATGATGGGTCCCCACAAAGATAGAAAAACAAACGTGTGTGTGTTCTGTGTGTGTGGTGTGTGTGTGTTGTGTGTGTGTTCTGTGATTCTGATGTGTTTATCTGGGACTCCAGTCCAGACTTCACCACTGTCCTCAACGCCAGTTTCAACCGGGGTTTCTCTCGTCTTCTCGACAACTTGGCCGAGTTCTTCCGCACGCCTCCCTGTGACTCCGCCCCCAGCTCTGCACCTGACAGGTCAGCTGCTCCACTGACTCAAATGTTTTCATTTTTAGTTTTCCCCCCAGATGCATTTATATGCCAATGTCTTTACTCATATGAACCAGTAATAGTTTGACTGATTGCAGGGTTTCTGCTGGTGTCTTCTAAGCCTTAAAAAGTCTTAAATGTGCTGAAGTATTGTGTTCTAGGTTTTAAATAATTGTAACAGGTCTTAAAGCTATAGTGCATATATATAGTATAGAGGAATTCTAATTAATGACAACAACACTATTAGATACAGTACAGGCCAAAAGTTTGGACACACCTTCTCATTCAAATGCGTTTCCTTTTTATGTTCATGACTATTTACATTGTAGATTCTCACTGAAGGCATCAAAACTATGAATGAACACATATGGAATTATGTACTTAACAAAAAAGTGTGGAATAACTGAAAACATGTCTTATATTTTAGATTCTTCAAAGTAGCCACCCTTTGCTTTTTTATTAATAAGGGAAATAATTCCACTAATTAACCCTGACAAAGCACACCTGTGAAGGTAAAACCATTTCAGGTGACTACCTCATGAAGCTCATTGAGAGAACACCAAGGGTTTGCAGAGTTATCAAAAAAGCAAAGGGTGGCTACTTTGAAGAATCTAAAATATAAGACATGTTTTCAGTTATTTCACACTTTTTGTTAAGTACATAATTCCATATGTGTTCATTCATAGTTTTGATGCCTTCAGTGAGAATCTACAATGTAAATAGTCATGAAAATAAAGAAACACATTGAATGAGAAGGTGTGTCCAAACCTTTGCCCTGTACTGTATTATCGGCAGATATTAGGCATTTTACATCTGTATCAATATTTAACGGCTGATAAAATAATATAAAAAAATAAAATAAAAAAGGGACGAAAGACCCTTCAACCGTGTTCTGAGTGTTGACGTTGCGTGGTTTGTCCATCAGAGGGCGCTCTACAACGTCTCTCTTGGCAACTGATTTTTTGTTTTGTTTTATTGTGTTTTTGTTCAAAGGTCTTTACAGTTCATATCCTAAGTTTATATTTTTATTTATCAGAACTTTAATATATTTTGATGGTCCTCTGTTCTGTTGTGACACTAAAACAAACTGCATTATCATATTATTTTAGTGAGGACTCATAAATAACTACAAATAACTTATGTTGGGGAAATTTGTTCATGTTCATGGTACGCCTTTCTGGATTATTTAAAAAAAAAATATATATATCGGATTTTTAAATCGCCAAATATTTGTATCGATATCGGCCTTAAAAATCCTTTATCGGTCTGGCTCTAGTCCACATGATACAAGCCTTCTGTGATCGCTATTTATTTATTTATTCTGTGGTGTTAATTCTTTGTCACAAATAATAATAATTTGCTGTATTACGACTACAGATGAGACCAACGTGCAACTTATATTGCAGCCAATCTAGACACCAGTCCTATAATGTCAATGAGGAAATCTGGGATTGTTTCAGACAATGTTTCCAGACATCTGACTTTGTTTTTGATGTCTTAAATTTCATTCATAATGGTCTTAAAAAAAGTCTTAAATTTGACTTGGTGAAACCTGTAGAAACCCTGGATTGTCTCATGATGCCGCCTCTTTTGTTGTTTTTTGTTGTAACAGAAAGTTTGTTAGTCCGGACACAAACCTCAGTGTTGACTCCTTTTTGTTTCCGTCTGTCCAGCTTGTCTGCGGTCAGTCTGCCGCTGGCGAAGATCATCCCCATCGTCAACGGTCAGATCAACACCATCTGCAGCGAGACTCCCAGCCACTTTGTTCAGGTGAAACCAGGCGTCCAGTCTCTCGCCGAACACAAACTTCACACGGGGAGAAACCGAGACCCCTACGACATATCACAGGGCTCATACGTTTTGAAAAAAACCTGGAAAAGTTATGGAATTTGAAAAATGCAAATTCCAGGCCTGGAAAGGTTTTGGAAACATAAAAAGACCCAGAAAGTTTTGGAAAAGTCTTGGAATTTTTTTTAACACAGCATAATAATAATAATAATAATATGTGATTAATAAATGTATTTTCACGTCGTCTTAACCTCACCGTTGTATTCGGGGAGCGATATTATGAATCCCTCTATGAACCACATACATTCTCATTCATTTTCTAGTTAAACCTCTGAGGGTAAACTTTAACACAGATTTTTATTATTGTATAATGTCGACTGACATTTTCAGGAACACAGAGTCATGGAAATTTGCCGAAACGTATTGGTTAAAATGCGTATGAACCCTGATATCAGTGACGTTACTTTAGTATGGGACACTGGCTCTTCACCTCTTCATATTTCCATCTTGTGTTCTTTCATTAAAACAGGGGTTGGCAACCTTAGGCCCACGTGCCACCATGGGCACACGGGACCTTAACCAATGGCACGCTGGCAATGTGTGTGCAAGAGAGTTATACATTTTAGTACACTAAGTCTACACAGTTTATGCCTGTGTAGACCGGCATAAACCTGTAGGAGGCGATATATCAATCTGCTCTGTCTGCTCAGTCCACTCTTGTCCACCGCGCTGTTTTACGCAAACACAGCTCTACTCTGCCAATAGCACATTTTTACAAAACGAACTAAAACAAAAGCTGTCTGTTTGTAGTCTGTTTATCTTAGTTTGCAGGGAATCTTGAAATTTGGACAAATTCTTATAAACTTAAACTGTCTGAAGAAACCATCCTCGCCACTGGAGCGGTAAATATGGATGCATTATAAGACCAAAACAAATACATGGGGCTACTTAATATGCACGTGAATGACGCAATCGTTATGTTCGTGTTCTTCATTCTTGATAATGATGCTGGTTGTGTTATTATTTTGCCACAGCATCGTTTCATTGAAAATAAGGCATACAGGACCTGCTTATCAGTCCATTCATCATTAAAGCTGGGCTTTTCCACGTCAACTTTTCCTTCAGGCTCTTTGACAGTGATATTTTTGTCAGCCCATCTTCCACCAATCAGGACTGCATACTAAAACCATGTTTCCATAATCATAATAATATACAATAATAATAATACTTACAAGGTCGTGATTATGAGAAATGCATGTTATCAAATGTTGCTATGGAATAAAATTATGGTTTCCCTGGATATTACATTTTGATGTGATGTCATAATACAACTTAATGTTAACATGGTACACTAATAAACAAGAAATTTTGAAAAGGGCACTTCATATCAAAAAGGTTGCTGACCCCTGCATTAAAAGATGGCCAAATACTCAACCAACCAAATTTTAAAGCCAAGTACACTTGTTGTGAATTGTTCACTGGTCAGTCAGCCACAACATCTAGGTGGGTGGGTGGATGGCAGAAAATACCACAAAATATCAAGAAATGTCCAACAACTTGAATTTCCTTTTGTAATAAATAAAAGAGCACATTTTAAAGCACAGAACCAGTCCAATCAGAATGAATATGTAAGTGTCTCTAACTTTGTGTCCGTGTGTCTCTCAGGAGCTGCTGATGAACGACCAGGTGAAGGAGTTTGCGGCCAACGTCTACGAGAGCTTCAGCACGCAACAGGAGCTGCAGAAATAATGGAAGAGGAGGAGGGGAATCCAAGAGGAAGAAAAGAGGGATGTGCACTGAAATGATACCTAAGCCCCTGGACTGTTCATCCCTCCGTCCTTTCTGTGAGACACTTTTGTCCTCCAAATCCCCGCAGACGTTTTCGCTCTGCGCCGGTGCTGATTCACGGCAGAAGTGTCCACGTCGAAGCAGCGGCCGCGTTCCCTCCTGTGAGCGGAGCCGTGATGGATTATTGAGCCGTGAGGGACAGGACACTCGCAACCGGGGTTTGGAGTCACAGCAGCGGCCTGTGCTTAACCCTAGGACCACTGCATCCTGGGAATTGGAGTCTCATCTAACCTGGTCCTGTTGTTTTATTCACCCTTAAAGGTGCCGTAGGTAGGATTGCGAAGATCCAGGACTTACCCAAACAATTTGAACATCGTCAACTTCTCAGTCCCCCCCCCCTCCCGCTAAAGCCCAAAATGGTCTCCTAAGCCCCTCCCCCCACAAGGGAGAATGAATGTGCATGAGCAGTGATTGACACGCAGTTAGACACCCCTTCCCCCGTCTGATTGGGGCAGGGAGCTGTGGATTTTTGCAAATCTCACTACAGGCTGTGTTTTTTATTTTTTTTTTTATGACCTGCTTCATGTAGTTCTACTGGAACATAGGGCCAGTTTCAGCAAATATGACAGAAGGTTAGTTTTATAAGTCGTACCTACTGCACCTTTTTAAGAGGTGGGAAACGTTTAGGAACAAACACACAGAGACTGTCGGAGAAAGTGTGGTGAAGGATCGCTCCCGACTGTTTTCCACTTCTTTTTTTTTTTTTTTTTAATTCTTCCCCCAAACGAGATGATTCTGAAACGTCGTCAGTTTATTATGTTTACATTACACATTTTAGGATTATTTCCCCCCTTTTCTACCAGCAGTGGTGAGTGTTTTAAGTCTTGTTTCCATTCCAGCTGTTCCTCTGCACCGTGGCTGTGTTTGGACATCAGAAGGGTTTCCTTTTTTTTTTTCTTCTCTTTTTCTTCTCACATATGAATCCAGGTGGTAGAGGGGATGTGTTGGACCGATGTGGGCTGATTCCTTTACAACAATGTTTACATGCACACCAATATTCCACTAGTATTCCCGATTTGATACAGGTCATGTAAACAGCATGTTCCGGTTGGATATTCCGATTATGGCCTTTTTCCGAATATAGCATTTTCCCATTAAGACATGTGGGATATTCCGGTATTATTCAGGTTTTAGAGGCATTCTTTGCACATGTTTACAGCGCATTCGGAATACGCGTCTCAATCGGGGGTTTTAACTGCAGTTTACGGCCTTGTCAGTACCTGATCCGTTCCACCTGCACAATCCGTTCTGCGCATGTGCAAGATGACACGTATGCCATGACGTAGGCGCAGATGATAGTGCTGCGTTAATGCCACCACCACCTCGGAATAACTGCACCGCTTTCACCTGCACAATCCGTTCTGCGCATGCGCAGCATGTTCCCACGCTAGCCTCCAGCTAATGTTAGTTAGCTAATAGCTAATTCGGCGGACCGCTAGGTGATTATAGCGGTCTGCCGTTAGCCTCCACCGGGAAGCTAACGTTAGTTTAGCTGACGGTTAATTTGGCTAACCGCTAGCTGATTGTAGCAGTCTGCCGTTAGCCTCCACAGTTTAGCTAACGGTTAATTTGGCTAACCGCTAGCTGATTGTAGCGGTCTGCCGTTAGCCTCCACAGTTAAGCTAACGTTAGTTTAGCTAACAGCTAATTTGGCTAACCGCTAGCTGAGACAGCATGTAAACTTTAAAAGACCCTCAAAATAAAACGTGAAAATAAACGTTAACATATATAACCGCTGTTAAGTCAGTTCTACTTTACTTGTGCTCATTTAAAATACAATCACTCAATACTTGTCTTTATTGTTATTACTGTAAAGTCTTAATTTAGCTGTAGCCTGCTTTTCCCATTATGTTTGACTTAACGTTATTTTTGCCACCGGGGGCGGTGCCTGTTATTCCAAGGTGGCATGAACGCAGCGTTATCATCTGCGCCTACGTAATGGCATACATGTCATCTTGCACATGCGCAGAACGGATTGTGCCGGTGGAACGGATCGGGTACTGACAGGCCTCTTGCCTGTTTACAGCTCACGGTCACATCTGTGCGTTGCTGTGGTTTGTGTGCACAAACCGACCAGCCAACAGTTTGCGGGGCTGCAGACCCCGATAAGGTTACGTTATTCTGGACTGGAGCTGGACAATATATCCATATTATATCGATATCTTAGATTTTGGATATCGTAATATGGCACAGATGGGTTTTAAAGGCTGCATTACAGTAAAGTGATGTACTTTTCTGAACTTACCAGACTGTTGTAACTGTTCTGTTTTTTGCTTTTTCCCACTTAGTCATTATATCCACATTACTGATGATTATTTATCAGAAATCTCATTGTGTAAATATTTTGTGAAAGCACCAATAGTCAACACTACAATATCGTTGCGGTATCGATATCGAGGTATTTGGCCAAAAATATCGTTTTTTTATATATATATATATATATATATATATATATATATATATATATATATATATATATATATATATATATATATATATATATATATATATATATATATATATATATATATATATATATATATATATATATATATACATATATCATATATATATATATATATATATATATATATATATCTCTATCTCGCCCAGCTCTGGAGTGTCTGTGAGAAGAACTCTGTTTTTTTTGAAGGTATGGCGGCAGCACTTTTGGCTGTTTTGGGTGCGTCATCCAGGATCATGTAGTCCCATGTGAGCTCGACATCGCCGTGGAATTATGCCAATTTTCGCCAGTTGTTCAGAAGCATAGTGCATGTGGTGATGATGATGCCATTTCGTCCCTGAACTTTCTCAAATATCCCTGGTCCTCTTGTTTGCCCGCACCATCAAACTCCTTCACCATTGTGCCAGGAGTCCATTTGGCAAACTACTTGGTCCAGTTTGCGATGAAGTTGGCGTGACCAGCAGTGGGTGTTGGGCCACATCGGTGTCGTACATGCCAGAGAGAAATGATATCCCCCGTACGGTTTTACCAAGGCCCGTGTCATCTGCCAAGATCCCATGCCTTTACGACCATCTCCGTAGAGACCGTATAAGGAGGCCACTCTGTTTCTTTGGTAGCCACAAAGCTTGTCGTATAACTCTCTTGGAAAGCATTAAACCGCTGTCGTTAACATTGACAGACTCTTCATCTTCATCCTTGGCTTCAGTCTGAGTAAGAAGTTCCTTATCTTTCTTTCAAGTTTTTGACTCTGGTGAATGTTGTAGGCCAGTTTGAAAAACTTCAGAGCCTGGTTCAGGTGCCCTTGTCTGGCAACATCTTCACCATCTTGAATGAATGAAAGTTAAAAAAAAAGACAGGACATCAGTGGGTCATTAATAAGACAATGTAGTCTAAACTAGAGCTATGGTTCATTTAATTCATTATCTACTGATCTGACAATTTCTCTCTCAATAATCCTTGATTTATCGAATGTTGGTTACAACTTATAATAGTGAAAAATATCCAAGGTGATGTATTCAGATTGCTCAGTTTATTCAATCGACTGCTCAGAATCAAAACGTATTTAGTTTTCAATACAACACTTTATCTTAAGAATGTCACCGGAGAAACCCGGCTGCTTTTTAAACCTGATCGAAGACTTGGACATCAGCAGGTTTTTGGATATGTGCACACATCGCTACTACGGCAACCTTTTCAAGACGCTGGGTAAAGGAATGAAAGAGGGACGCTGTGTTCAGACGGTCCAACAAGTCCTCCACCGCTGGTAAACTATGAAAAAAAACAACTTATTTTGCATGGCTATATGTAAACGGGAATATTAGTGGACTATTCACTTTCATTAGCCATGCAAACAGCTTAGTCGGAACATCGTCTTTTTGCGGAATAAGGGCAAACAGAATATGATGTGCATGTAAACGTAGTCAGTGTTTTTTTTTTTTGTTTTTTTTTTTGTGTCCTAATCAGTGGGTTTTTTTTTTTTTTTAAATTTGAAAGAAAATGTAATTAAATTGAAGAAGCAGTTTAAGATGTCCTATTAGCACAGCCAGTTTCAATAATTATTCTAACTTAAATGTGTAATCAAACCAGCAACTTATCAGAGGTGGTCAACCTCTAAGTTTAAAAACCTAAAACACCATTATTAAACAAACTCATGGGTCCAACAGAAGTTGTGTGTGTAATGGCTGTTTATTCATCTTAAAGACAACCAGACAGCAGTTCACCCCTTTTGGTGGAGTCAAAATAGGACAAGCAGACTTAAAAATGTTCCCGTTTTTAAATCAGTGTTTTGGAGCACGCATGTAGAGTTGAAATCCTATTAGTCCGATGTAGTTCCTTTTTTGGCCCAGAAGGTGTCGCTGTCCTTCAGCTGGAGTGAGAAGCCCTCTGCGTTGTCCTCTTCCTGTCTTTATCTCCTGTTTTTAACCCTCACGTCGTCTTCCCGTCGAACCTGCAACTTTTTGTTTTTCTGAGTCAGCGTTTTAAATTGAAAAACCTTTATCAACGTTTTGGTCGTGTTTTTTTGACACCTTTTGTAGCTTTCCCTGATGTTTTTGTCACTTTTTTTTGACATTTTTGTCACTTTTTTGACATTTGTCAATTTTTGGAATCTGTCACTTTTTTCAAAGTTCTTTTAGCAATAGTTTTTTTCTTCAAATGCTATAAAATTGACTAAAACACCCCAAATTCCATGAAAGTAATGAACTGATTATTTATTTAACTTGTTAAGAGCGTTGTAGTGCACCATCCATGTTATTTTTCTGGACAATTTGTTTGAAAGAGAACCCAAATTTGTGATATAGAAACTCTTTGAAAATGGGTCAAATTTGATCCGGGGACAACAGGAGGGTTACGATCACAAATGGAAGATAATATTGTTTTGGAGTGAACTCCTTCAATATGTTAAACAGTGTTTTTCCCCCCCATTTCTCTGTTTCTGACAGTTCTCTTTGGACTTAATTTGTACATGACTTCTTGCAAAGTTGAAATGATTTTAGAGTCTTGTGTGAAGAAATTACAAGACTGTTATTCAGAGCCAGGTTCTCTTAGTGCTGCTCCAGTCGACCCGCAAGTGCTGGTTTTCCCTCGTCTCAGTCAGTCAGATCAGTTACTCAAATCGGCTGCGTCACGCTAAACAAGCGCTCGTTATCGCACACAAGTCTAATCATGCGTGGGTCGAGCAGGGAGCGGTGGAAATACACTACGTATACAAACGTTTCAGCTCTTTACTTTGATTACATTGCAAAATAACCCTTTAGCGTCACTTTATTAGTCCTGTTTTCTTTGATTTGTCCCACATCCGTGCCATGCATGCATACTGTTTTTTTTTTCTTCTTCCTGTTACTGACAGCTCATTCATCTACCAATCACATGACAAAATGATATAGTTTCTACAGGTTTTATTCCGTTCTAGTGGGATTATCCCCATGTTCCCAGGTGATGTGTGTCTCTTGATATAAACTAACATTGTAAGTCATCGATAAGGGCTATCTTGGAAGTTCAAATTGCAAAAAGAACAAAGGGAGATCAGCGTTTTCAATGCAGTTCGAATGGAATCAAATCCATTCAGCCACTGTGGAGAAATCAATGTCAAATTTGTGGGAGTATTGAACATCAAACTGTGGGGAGTTTCAACATTGACCCAGGGAAACAATCATTACATTTGTACATTTGACTTAGGGGAGAAACATTGCTGAGACCATAAAAGAGTTTAAAAGGTCTCCCTAATTTGTCATATTAGGACAATATTGAGCTGGGGAACATAGGACCCTTGGTGCATTGGTTGTACGGGGTAAGCCCTATATTCCCACAGCACTATGTTCCCACTTTTGTAAGATTTTTCTTAAAATTAGGCCCTATGTTAGGGTTGGTTTAGGGTTACATTCCATTTTTATGAATTTATGAAAAAGGAAATGTGGGAACAGAGGGCCAAATTTTGAAAAAAATCTTAGAAATGTGGGAACATAGGGCTGTGGGAACATAGGCACGCTCCCGGTTGTACAAGTCCAATGACAAATTAACAATGCCGATTAAAAATGCATGCTTTGGTGGCTGATGATGGTTTGTGGAGCGATGTGTTCTGTCAGGGCAGGTGTGCACAATAACCCGTCAGATTTCTGTTAGTTTACCTCTCAGGAGATTAGAAAACATTTTGTTCTAACTGATTCCCAGATTTCATCAAACAGTCAAGCGAGAATGTAAATCTCTGTATGTAATCGACGATGTTATGCTTTTTTGAAGCGTAATATCCTGAATGACCGCTAAAATTTATGTTTGTAGCAATTTATTGAAGATCTAATAAAAGTAAAATTATTTTAATATACATTTTGTGTTTCTTTCCTCTGTGCTTTCGGGTTTCAAAAATGTTAAAGCTACAAACATTTTGTTGAACATGTGAAAAGGGTTTACTTGGATTCTTTAGTCCAATTGTTCAACAGGCAACCGACATTATTGCGTCAACAGGGGGCACCATTACTGTAGCAGGAAGCACTTTGATCATAAGATAAACACTGCATTGGAAAATGCTGGTCTTGGAAACTGCTGAGCGCTGACTCATAACCACATAACACAGTGGTTGATATCTCTTAATCACTGCTTAATGAATTTCGGAAAAACATTGGATAATGGAAATATGGCATTTTATATTCAAAGTGGGTGTGGGTTTCCAGACAATCAGCTGTTTCTATTGTAGTTTTATGGAGAAGATAAAGCGATTACCTTGACAGCTCCAGCTGTACATAACCCTTTTACATATCGTGCAATATTTGACATATCTGTGTTGTATATTACTAATTTACTCTTTTGTGTCTTGTGGATATTATTTTTGAAGTTGATTGCAGCTGTGTAAACCACTATTTCCCAAGCAAGAGTTTCCTCTGGGAACAATAAAGTATATCTTATCTCATTTCCTTTGTGTATTGCATTGTGGGAGAATAGTGCCCATGAACATATTTCATATCCTTTACCACAAACTCAAAGCCTGCTTAGTTTCAGAATTTAGTATGGATTTGGAATTTTTTATTTTTTTTTGCAATTTTTTTTTTTTTTTTTTGCACTTTAAAGCTCTACGAGCTTTAAAGTGATGGTTCGGAGTAATTTCACCCTAGGCTGCTTTGCACCTTGACCTCGAGCCACACAACCCCCCTATAAGCTTTTTCCCCTTGTTATAACGTTGGTCGAGTTAGCGTTATCAGCTGGTTAGCTTAGTGCAGGCGCTAATGGATCCACGTTTGTATCTTGTAAAGTACCCCACTAATAATGCCCGGAATGATACCAAACGTCTACAGTAGTACAAATAGTTTCTGTACTCATAAAACGAGGCATTATAAAGTTTATAACTACACCAGAATTATATTTAAATTACACTTGCCTGATGGATACTCCTCTTTGCTGCTACCGCGCGAGATCATGCACGGAGCACAGCACAGCACAGCATTGCTGGAAAAGACTACTGGAGAAGAAGATCCAAGAAGCGGTGATTAACGGTAAGAAATAGACATAAAAAGGCAACGTAAAGTAGTTCTGCACATTGTAATCAAAATAATACACATAAGATTGTGTACTACTACAGGCTATGTTTATTAAATGAAGCCTAAAATATGTCGCAGACTAGAAATCGTTAGTATCAGCTAGCGCTAGCTAACGTCAACGTTAGGTAGCCACTAGCTAAAAGGGGTTGTCGTGACTTTGCCTGGAACGCTACCATGTCGTGAGTCGTGGCTTAAAGTCGTAACTTACGGGCTTAAAATTGTGTCGGGAACGCAGCATTTTGACTTGTCATAGTAGGAAAAGCACAGCTGAAATTGATAACCTTAACTATGGCTCAATTCCATAAAGTGTTCCAGTAAGATATTTCAGTGAGTCAGCATGAACAATACCAGGACCTCTCCTAAGTGGAATGCAGCCATCAGTAATGGTTTAATACCAGGACCTATCCTAAGTGGAATGCAGCCATCATTAATGGTTTAATACCAGGACCTCTCCTAAGTGGAATGCAGCCATCAGTAATGGTTTAATACCAGGGTCTCTCCTAAGTGGAATGCAGCCATCAGTAATGGTTTAATACCAGGGTCTCTCCTAAGTGGAATGCAGCCATCATTAATGGTTTAATACCAGGGTCTCTCCTAAGTGGAATGCAGCCATCAGTAATGGTTTAATACCAGGGTCTCTCCTAAGTGGAATGCAGCCATCAGTAATGGTTTAATACCAGGGTCTCTCCTAAGTGGAATGCAGCCATCATTAATGGTTTAATACCAGGGTCTCTCCTAAGTGGAATGCAGCCATCAGCAATGGTTTAATACCAGGGTCTCTCCTAAGTGGAATGCAGCCATCAGTAATGGTTTAATACCAGGGTCTCTCCTAAGTGGAATGCAGCCATCATTAATGGTTTAATACCAGGGTCTCTCCTAAGTGGAATGCAGCCATCAGTGATGGTTTTGAATACACCTGTGCTTTCCCTACTATGACCTGTCAACATGTCTGCTGTGAAAAAGGTCTATAGGAATGTAATTAGTTAGTTAGTTAGCAGAAATAGGACCATTTTTGACCTGATGAAGGCCCAAGATAAAAAGTCAGGGAGGTTAGAGCAATTCATCCTGAGGGAAACATGAATGTATACACCAAACTGGATAGCAAACAATCCAATCCGTTATAATGCCCATATTTAATGCTGTATTTTTTTTAAACTTTATCCTTGCACTGCTATAGTTTTGATATTACTATGTATTGCGCTACCACCATGACACTGATAGAGCATGACACTGATAGAGCACCTTACTTTTTTAATTAGTATCTTTTCTTTTATTGTCCATATTATTCTTATGGATTTATTATTTATAATCCTGTTTATGATGTATGTGTATGTTGTGTGTGATGTCTTTAAGCTACTGGGACCTTGAATTTCTACTTGGGGATCAATAAAGTATCTATCTATCTATCTATCTATCTATCTATCTATCTATCTATCTATCTATCTAATAGAGTGTGGTCTCAACCTACTCTAAGTGTCTTGAGATAACTTATCTTCTTATGATTTGATACTATAAATACAATTGAATTGAATAGTTGTTAAGATGTTTGACTCAAACGTCAACCTCTCACGTTTTGAAGTTCAGCATCGCAGTCCAGACTTCTAACTCATGTCTCATTAAACTTTAAAGCTATTTAACACCTTGTCAGCCTTTTGAGGTAACTTTCTGGTGATACAGTTGTGAATGATTGACTGTAGAGGTTGACGCCTGAATGCATCATTAGGTTTGGTCTCTGCGTGAGGTCTTTTTTTGGGGGGGAAGGAGATTGAGTTTCAATCTGGGCTTTCAGGTCATCAGATGAACATCTTCCCTGGAGGAAGACTCTCTTCACGCTCTCACTCATTCACGAGGTCTCTGCCTCCCGCTCTCTGGTTGAAATGAATTCTGCTCTTTCAGTGGTTTGTGACGCTCGTGTACTGATAGTTTTGGTATTTTTTTGTCCATTTGCCAAAGGAAATTAGCCAAAATATTCCACAGATTCCCGCCTTCTGACCTTGAATAAACAGGAATCGGTGGCAACAAATCGTTCTCGGAGTAACTTTGAAGAGGCCGCTGGCGAAAGCCCTTATCAGGACGAAAGTGCAAACAGTGGAAAAAGCTGGCAAACAAAATACCAGCAGCGCTGAGAAAAAACAAAACAGAAAGAGACATCACGCGGAAGTCCAAGAGTCAAAACACCAATTAATCGTCAGCTTTATTGATTTATGATATTTCAGACAAACACGTTTGAAACTAGACTCAAGAATTTGAATTACAAATCAGTTTAAAACAGTCAAAATCAATCAATCATGTGTGTGTGTGTGTGTGTGTGTGTGTGCGTGTGTGTGTGTGTGTGTGTGTGTAATTTGACACAATGACATTCATTTTCTTCCTGGTTCCGGAGTGTGACTCAAAAGATGACTTCATCATCTTTTCCCCCTCCAACATGAAACACAGAAACACACACACATACACACACACACTCTGTGTGGTTAACCAACAGCCATGCCGTGTGTTCTGCAACACTATGAGTGTGTGATGTGCTTGACCTCCAGTAAGTTTTCATCAGAGTTTCAACAAAGCGCTGCCAGTCAGCTGCAGCCTCGCGACCTCATGACACCGCCCTGCTGATTGTCTGATGCTCGGGTCTGAAATGTGTCACCGTGTCCGCCATGCTGACGAAATATTTTTTTGCGTCCTGAAATAGAGCCGGAGCCCCACATAAACAAGCCGAATCATGCAGAGTGGCAGAAAAGAGCCTTTGTTCCCTTAAGAAAAGAGGGCCTTTATTTGCTGAGTAACTGCGTGCGGTTTTTCCATTAAAGCGCTGCTGGGCAGAGTCACGTTCAACATTCAGCAAAAACAGGTTCAGCTCAAATTAGCCTGCAGCAAATGACCGCGTGACACTGTTTGAACTTTTGCCGCGGTTTGCTCTTGCTCAACAGTGAGTGATCGTCTTTGCCCGGTTTGTGGCACAGAGCTGGTTATCCACACCGTTATTGAGCCAAAAGTCTGAGCTGCTTGTGTTTTTGAGGAAAGTCTGGCTCCATGCTGCAGCGCACGTCTGAACCACTGACATATACAGCAAAAAAGGAAATACCTTGGAACACGTTATGCTGCAGAGTCTGCTGAACTTCTCTATAACTTCTTTATAAGCTGTTCTGATTTTCAAAAAAACACAAAAGTTAGTTTCTCTCTGCACAGAATCTCAAAATCATGTTTTAGCTACAAAATAAACAGGAACAAAGCAGATTCCATACCATAGATAGTAAAATAAACTGGACCAACAGATCCTGTCTCTGGACGGAGACCAGTGAAGGATATCAGAAGTCTCTTTTCCGGTGCTGGCTGAGCGTTACTGAGCAGCTGAGATAGACGACGTAGATGTGACGTGAGCAACGTGTCTGAAAGTGTGAAGTCTTCTGGTAGCTGTGCCAAGAGAAATCTCAATCATTCCCAATCTTACAGAGACGGAGAGCGTAGGTGTATGTAAGGAGATAACATAGGCACAGGCACAGTTTCTTTTGAAATAAACAATGGACAAATAAGAGTATTTAAACGCTTCAGATGTAAAGTTTATTCGCTGTTAAAGTGACGTCAAAATGAATGGGAGTCAATGGAATGCTAACGGGAGGTGATCAAAATGGTGCCATAGGAGGTTCGAGTTCTGAAATCTAACATGCTAGTTAACATTAGTAATGAAACTTAAACAGCTAATGGAAGTCCAAACTGCCTGCGAGCTTCTCCTGTACTATACGGTAATTCCTTTACTATGCGACAGTAAGTCGCGTGGTTATGACACAATCGTTAGCCTATTTTTACAAAAGCGTCTGCTACGGAGCCATAACGTGAGCTACAAGGTAATGGAGCCTTTTATACATTTTTGTCTTTCTTTAGAAATAAGCAATGGACAAATAGAGTCTTCAGATGTAAAGTTATTCGCTGTCAAAGTGAAGTCAAAATGAATGGGAGTCAATGGAATGCTAACGGGAGGCTGATGGCTTGTTGGCATCAAAATGGCTCCATAGGAGCTACGCGTTGTGGAGAGAGGCTTAACCCCTTGTTCCTTACACTACTCTTGCAGTTGCCCCTTGATCCATAGTACTTCTATGAAGTCTCAGTTCAAGCTTTGAGAAATCTCACATTTAAAATCTAATATAGAAACGTCTTATTTGTTTTATTTCTATAAATAAGTTGCAGAACTGTCATTTTTGGCCTTGTAATAATGAACCCACGCCCCAAAATAAAAACAATCCAATCTAATCCCTGTTTCACTTTCACAAAGCATACACTCTAGGGCTGCTAGATTTTGGAGGAAAAAAAAAATCATTATCTCAATTATTTTGGTCATTATTGTAATCACGATTATTTAACAGCATTACTCATTTTGACTTATTGAACTGAAAAAAAAAATACTGTGAAAAAGTTAAACTAATCAACAGTGAAAACACCCTGAACTGTGAAATTTCTCTTAATACTTTTCCTGTTGCACTTTTTTGAATTCCCCTTCAGAACACGAGACAAAATTAAGAGTTTACTCGCAAAACGTAACGTGCTCAATCAAAATCAAAATGTAATACACACTACGGATAGACATAACAATATTTTGGGATTTATAGCATGCCCGAGATCCTATCAAGTTCAACATCACTGTATAAATGACCATTCTTTACTATCCCATAACGCACAGGGGACAGTAATAGCTGCGGTATTTGCAGTTGCCACTGACTAAATGAATACTTTATTCAATGAAATCTTTCCGCCCCCTCACATTTTTAGCAGCTTAGTGATGCAGGAAGTTGTTCCAAGTGGGCGACAAAAGCAACAACAACAAAAATGAATACCGTTGTAATTGAAGGCGTGATTGATGATGTGAAACTTGTGTAGGAGAAACGAGCATACTCATAAATCACGCAGTAATGTCCCGCTTTCAACTGATAACCACGTGCACAGTACCGGTGTCACTGTAAACCACGAGAATCGGCCAAACGCAGCTTTAATGCCTCCTTGTCAAACCTGCTCAGTGACACGGTGATTCAACTCATGTGATCGCTGAGCTGGCATCAAATTATACATAATCATCGTGGAACATGACCTGCAGCCACTTTCAGCTAATTTCCCCCTCAGAGAGACTATGGCCATCACGTCACGTGTGTCCAGAACGTTTTCCACCATCACAGTGACTCAGCACTTTTATCTTCACCCTCCTGTTGGCCTCGGGTCACATTTGACCCATTTTCAAAAAAAGTTTCTATATCAGAAAATTTGGGTATCTTGTCAAATGACTGATTGTTGATTGTCAAAAAAAATAATAACGTGGATAGTTCCGTAAAATAAATGATCAGTTCGCTACTTTAATTGTATTTGGGTGTTTTATTCAATTTTATAGCATTTTGGGGAAAAAAATGAAACAAGAACATTGAAAAAATGGACAAAATGTCTACAAAAAAGATTTTTAAAAAGTGAGGAAAAAAATAACAAAAACGTCAAAAAAAAGAGCAAAACCCCCCGACAAAGACATTGGAAAAAGTGACAGAAACGTCGGGAGAAGTGAGAAAAAGTGTCAACCGATTTTAGTTTGAAATTTTGACCCATAAAAACACAAAGGACGACAACACGAGGGTTCAAGTTGAGTTCAGGTATTTAGATTTGGTTGAATGGCTTCTACTGTAGTATCACTCCTAGCACTAGTTCTTCTGTAAACAGTGTCACCGTTGAGCTCATACTTGTTACAATCCTGTTGAACAAATGGCACATTCTTGTTGTCTTTACTTGGGGGGGGGGTGGTAGGGGAAATCCCTTCGTTGGGGTCAGAAGGTTGTGGCTAGAAGGCATATAGCTACGGCTGGAAGTTAAGCAAAATCTTGCAAAAGCCAATATACTAATATATGTATTTAAAATACATTCACCCAGGAAACACGTTTGTTCCTCTGGAGTGTTAATCCAAACCACGTTTTTTTTCCTAAACTTAAAGGAACACGGCAACTTATTGGGACTTTGTCTTGTACCCCGTTTCCCCCAGAGTTAGATAAGTCCATACATACCCTTCTCATCTCCGTGTGTGTCGTAACTCTGTCTGACGCCCCCACCGCTAAGCCTAGCTTAGCACAGATCCTGGAGGTAACCAGCTCCATCTAGCCTAGCTTAGCACAGATCTTGGAGGTAACCGTCTCCATCTAGCTTAGCTTAGCACAGATCCTGGAGGTAACCGCCTCCAGACCCAGGTCCTGAGAGCGCGGACCTCCACCAAGGCATGGCCTATCTCACATTGTTGAAGCAGGGTGAATTTTCCCAGTCGAGATCTCAATTTTTACAATTTTCTTCTGATTCCACATCAATGCCGCACAATCAGCACAGCCCTATTGCGCAATTGTTAAACGAAAGTGAGGATAATTTGGGTATCCTCCAAGTGATCTGCTCCAAAATGTAATACAGTATGTTCCGCCTTGGCCCATACCGCAGCCTTCCACCAAATTTCATTGAAATCGTATCAGTTGTTTTTCCGTAAATCTGCTGACAGACAGACGGACAGACAGACAGACAGACAAACCAAGCAGAAAACATTACCTCTTTGGCAAAGGTAAAACAAAAATGATGTTAATATTTTTCAAATTAGTAAGGTATTGAATGCCGGACTTGTACTTGCAACACAGTATTTTTTTCACCATGGTATTCATATCAAATGAACTCTTCCACGACTGCATATTTACGAGTAGAAGAACATGCATTATTCAAACTATAAAGGACAAAATACTTGAATATCACAGGGAGGAAAATAACTATATTAGCTACTACTTTTAAAACAACAAATGTCGGCCCACACGGTATGCACAGCTAACTTTGGTCCTGTAATCTATAATCTGACCTATGACACAGTCTCGTTTGTGAAACCTACAGTATTTGTCCTCCAGACCCAGACAGGAAGAAAAAAAAAACTAAATAATCAGTGTGAGAAGTGAGCCAGCAGATCAGATTTGTAGTATCAACAAAGCTGCTACAGCCCCAAACAGTGAGTGACAGGTGAACAGAATCTGACTCAATCTTGCTGGTTTTACATCGCTGTTACAGCGGTGACTCACAACAATAACTGGCAATGAATCATACACACTGAGATCATCCTGTCCTCTTTGATTTTCAATGTACTCTCATTTTTTTCACTCCGTTATTCCTCTCCTCACTTGTGTGTGTGTGTCTGTCCTTCCTTCCCTTTCTCTAGAAGTCTCTGAGGTAATGGTAGTAAGGGCAGGCTCAGGGCAAGTGTGTGTGTGTGTGTGTGCATTATTGATTCCCTCTGAGCACCACCAGGCAGTAATCTGTGTGCTGGAATGTGATTGGCTGTGTGCCGTCAGGCCTCATTACCTGATAATCCGGGCCTGTGCCGATTGGATGGCAGTCAGATCCCGCGTTAGGAATTCATGATGCGGCAGGCTGAGGTCACACTGCTGATCAGGGGGGGTGATGTCACCTCACCTGAGCCATTTGATTGGCCTAAACTGAGCTGTAAATGTGTACAGCAAAATATGGTAGATGGATGTAAACATAAACATTAGATATGAGATATGAAATGAGGAAAGATGACGCACGTCACACACAACGTCAAAGTTAGGTGAAATTAAAGAGATGAATATAAACAAAAGCAAGTGAAATAAACTAACACAAAAAAGTCAAAATGAGATCATGAGAATGAGATAAAGCACAATCAAATGCCATATGATGAAATGAATGATCATGTTATGAAATTAAAGGTACAATCAGTAATGCAAACAAAGGATTGTGCCAACATTTGAAACACAGCATTGAAATATGACTAAACAAGACTAGACAATAGCTGCATATAAAATATTGATATTTCTTTACATCAGTGATATCTTTACATTCATTTAGGAGAGGCTTTAGCGACTTACAGTTACATATCTAGCTCTATCAAACCTAAATATTGGAAGCAAATTCAAAGTGCACAATATGTCATATTCTGCCGCTCGGGGTCTCTCAATCAAAACAGCACCAAAAGATGCAGTTTGGTGACGTTGTGAAGTAGGATTATGGGAGATGCAGTCTTTATTGGGTTAGGCTTCTCCCGGTTATGGAATGTTTGAATTCTGTTGAACTCAAATGCCCCCAAATTTACAAGATAACACATTACTCTTGTGAGTATAAGGAGAGAGTGAGAATAGTTGAACTAAGATCACATGAAGTGAGTTAAGATGTCAAAAAGCTATTACAAGACAATAAACAACAGGACACGTTTCCTCTCTGTGCAGCCTGAAACCTGCTGCATCATGCAGACCATCGGAGTCGAGGAGGCAAGAGGGAACCGACGAAATCACAGTTACCCGTACCGGAAAGAATAAGAAAAACATGCTGAGTCATGATCAGCAGACCGAAACAGCGTATCGGGTGTACAACACGGCTGCCGTGTGTGTCTCTGTTTGTATCTGATACCAAGGCTGGAACCAGGAAGCAGTTTGACATCAACAGAAATGAGTGGAAGTCAAACGTTAACTTTATTGATGAGACGGCAGCATCATAAGGGAAGTGCAGTGATTCCTCTTTTGTTTTAAAAAAGTTTTTCTAACCGGTCACACTTGACGTCACTGAAGTATAAAGATTAACACATGTTTACAATATGAACCTTTAATAGAAATGTTTGCGAGGCCTTTAAAGCTGACTTTCTTAAAGTGGCCATATTATGCCCATTTTCAGGTTCATAATTGTAATTTGAGGTTGTACCAGAATAGGTTTACATGGTTTAATTTTCAAAAAACACCATATTTTTTGTTGTACTGCCCAGTGCTGCAGCTCCTCTTTTCACCCTGTGTGTTCAGGTCTCTATTTTAGCTACAGATCTAGAGTGAGGTATCTCAACTTCTGTAAGATCTTTGTTGGCAGTCGCACATGCGCGGTAGCTAGGTAAACTCGCAATTGCTAGCTAGCTGTTTCTCCAGCTTCGGCCTGTACACGGCAGGATTAGCCGGAGACTTCTTCTAAATGAGGGCGCATTTCCAACTTTGCGTGGAATACCTGCAGAACAGGGACATGGAAGTAGTTCTATACAATTTATTTTGTAGATTAGGGTGAATTTGTGTGTGTTGTAGCAGTGTTTTGCCATTGAGAACGAGCTAGCATGCTAACGGTTAGCCCCCTAGCCCCCTCGTCTCGGCTTGTGACGTAGAAAGCCGTGCAGATTTTGACCAGCTCACCCAGAGACTGAAGTCAGGTAACGTTCAGAAACCGTATCTCACTCAGAACACCATGGATGTTTGTTTTTTCAAAGTTTGTATGCGTGAGGAAGCACCAGAGATCCCAAATCTCAGAAAAAGTGATATTTTCATAATATGGGCACTGTAATTTTTGAGTGTCGTCATGTTTGGAGTGAGAGACAATGAAATATAAAAGTATAAATATACATTATACAGATGCTAATAATAGCCAGTAGCCCAGTAATGTCATCTATGATGACTACGAGTCTATTTACACAGAAACTAAAATCTCCCTACTTATTAATGTCGACACAGTGATGTAATGGCTTTATACATCACTGCTGTGCAGCTCTTGAGACAAATAAAGATCACAGTGTTTTAACGTCACTGAAAATTAAAACAGGGTGTGTGTGTGTGTGTTGCAGCTGCCAAGGCCATCTAATCCGGTTTACACATGATCTATAAATAACAACAGAGCCACAGAGGATGTGACGCCACGAAGAGCCTGGAAAGTATAGGCCTCGGGAGCCTGGGAATCGTGGGACACGTCCCATTTCCAAACAGCGTTTCCTTTCATGACGCCGTCGCTTCTCTTTGTTTCTGCTCTTAAGTGCCAATACGAAACAGGTGTGTGAGTATCACCAATGACACAGAGGGAGAGATACTTGATCTCGACTGCCAGGTAAAAAGTGATTGCGATTAATGGCATTTTAAAAAGGTTTTGTTGTCGACAAGTCCTCCAAACCATTCGATATGACATGGGTCAGATACCGATACTGGTATCGGTACGGCGTTCATTGTTTGTGTTTGATCATGTTTCACAAAGAGTTTAACCTGAGCCAGACCGACAACATATATAAACATATCACATCCATACAGGGATAGTAGTATACAGTTGACACACTGGTATCGGATTGGTACTCGGTATCGGCCGATACGCAAGTTCAGGTATCTGAATCGGTATCGGGAAGTAAAAAAATGGTATCGGGTCATCTCTAGAGCAGGGGTCTTCAACGTTTTCTAGGCAAAGGACCCCTTAACTGAAAGAGAGACGGAGCAGGGACCCCCTACTACATATATTGTATAAAATTAAGTTGCAGAAGAAGTTGCCTAGAATACTATTAAAGTAGGCTAATAATTATTAGCATGATTTTATGAATCACGTTTTTATGCAAAAACATAAATGTGGCACAGTGAATCCTTAGGATGAACTGTATCTGGGGATGGATATCTAAGTGACTACCTTACCTATAGGCCAGTAAGCCTATCATCAGGGGGATTTATATTTGCTAATAAAATGTTAGATTCATGTTAAGACTTTTTAATTTTTGAAAAAACTTCAAACTTTTGCAATAATTTGGAGGCCCCCCCTGCAGTGACTCTGAGGACCCCCTAAGGGTCCCGGATCCCCTGTTGAAGATCCCTGCTCTATAGCTGTTTTGTTGAACTAAAAATAGTTATGCATTTTTATAACTGCAACTTTTAAAGGATAGTTGTTCATTCTTTATTTCTATCTTCAGTTGTTGCCCCCTCAGCAATAAAGGCCTAGTTCCAAATCCATACACCCATCGCAATAAAATAGATCCAAACCGAACATATAACATACACAACATTAAACAGAACAAAACATGAATAAATAACCCAAAACATAAACAACAAGGAAAGCAAAAATCAAGATAACTGACTAAGAAAGGAAACAAAGGAAGCACAACTTTTCAGAATGGAACGCAGCCGTAGCTGAGGTTTCCCTTCCCCTCCCTCTTTTATTTCTCTCTCTCTCTCTCTCTCTCTCTCTCTCTCTCTCTCTCTCTCTTTCCCTCGACACTCCCTCTGGGCCTCGACCTTACCCGCCCACCCGTCTGTCCGTCCGTCTGTCTGCGTTCCAGGGGTGGAAGTCTGCAGGGCGTGAAGGTGTCGTCGCCACGGTAACACCCATGTAAACACAAACAGAGGGGTTAGTGGAGCAGAGAGAGAGAGAGAGAGAGAGAGAAGAGAGAAGAGAGAGAGGAAAGGACCTGCAGCCTTAAGCCTCAGTCAGGGATCCACTTACATCATTCATAATGAATGAGCAGTCAGCTGGCAGGAGTTTCATGAAGAAATATGTTCTGTATAAACACTATTAAAAAAAATAAAATAATAAATAAATATATATGTGTATATGTATATATATATATACACATATATATACTGTATATATATGTATATTATGAATCTCTGTATTTTGTGGAATATTTGTTACTCAATGTCCTGACTTAGTGTTTCAAAAAGGTGTTTAAATCTGTCCTGTTTTTTAACTTTTATATAATGACCATTAACTTTGGTCAAAGTTATTTCATTGGTTTCAATATTTCATGTTCATTGTTCTCAGTCAAAAACACATTTGGTTCAACTCTTACTCTATTTCCATGCCTACTTTACATGTACACGAAAACAACTCTGCTAGGGAAATTAAGAATCCTTTATATATTTTCATCAGCCTAAATTAGCCATAATATTTTTAATTTAATTTATTTTTTTTATGTGTTTCTGTTTAAATTGTAGCATAATTCCTCTTGGTTACTGAAACCCCCAAATTCCCAGGAAGATGTCTGAGGACAGCAGCTGTCATGTACGGTCTGCTACCATGGCCACTTGAATTAATACACCAAATACAACAAATACAAAGCGTACGAGTAGGATACAGGTTACCCATATATTATGCAAGCATTTACATCATCGAGTACTGACACAGTGACTTCAGGCATGGCAGGAATTCAAACACGTTGCTAGCATAATAACTCACCGTCATCTTTCGTGCAGACATCTAGTAGCGCATAAACAAAGCAATAAAAACACAAAGCCTGCAAAAGCATTCCTGCTACCCAAACCGGTCCGGCTTCATTCTCCAGCTCAGCAGAGACTTTCTAAAAAAAGGTGCAGAGTAGGAGGGAACTTCCACTTTGTCATGGCAAAGATTTGAGACGGAAAGGCCCAATCTTCTCGCTGAAACTGAGTTATTTGTTGCTGCACGTTAAACACTTGAGACAAAATGAGTGGACTTTTTTTAATTTTTCCCACAGTGTCCCTAAGGTATTTTGTGGAAGTTTTGAGAGTGTTTAAGGGCATTGAACTTGCATCCACGCAGGTTAAGTCCAACAACCAGTCAGTACGTCAGTCCCACCCATTGACTGTAAATATTAGTGAACAGCGCATGTGTGACGTCACCCATTGGTTTGCCAGGCAACTGCTTGGGGCCCCAGGCCCCCCCCCCCCCCCCGAGGGCTGACAAACTTTATTCCACAGCAATGTCTCAAAATGTGGCAACCACAGTGAACGCAACCCCCCCCTCCCCGTTAAACAAACAAAGGACAATTTGCAATGACATCTGAAGGGGCCCCGTGTCATTCCCGTCAAAGCATCGAGTTATCCTTCTCGGAGTGAAAAAAAGAAAGAGAGAAAAAATAAGGGGGAGAAGAAAAGAAAGCAAGACAGTGGCGAGTTGATCAGATAATGAAGATTACGTTGTGTAACAGTAACTGTCTGAATGCTGTCATTTAACCTTAACTATTGGGGAGACATTTAAATTACTTTAGCCAGCTAGCATTAACGTCAGACTAGTTTTTTTGTGAGTTAATCTAGCTAGTGGAACTGGAGACTACGGCCTGTAATGTGGGTCCGTCTAGCTCCTGTCCCAGGAGAGACTTTCTCTCATTTCAATAGCGCGAAATGTGCGAAGGTAAAGACCTTCGCACATTTCGCGCTATTGAAATGAGACCCAGCGGAGGAGATAGTGGCAGCATTTGACGTAGCCAAGGTCCGTAAGCTAGTCTGGCTATCACCAGACCAAGCTCAATCTTTTAAGATTGAACATTAGTCTGGGGGAGTCTGCTCTGTATTTTCTACTGCACAAGAGGCGTGATCAACGGGCATAGTTCAAATGCCTCTGGGCGCAATTGGATAGTCCCTCAACCAATCAGACCAACGATCCGGGTGACGTACTTATTATGGTCGGTAGTAAGGCAAACACATCCTTCTTTTGTAGGAATTTTTCCAGCGCAAGTTTCTGTTTCGTCTTCAGAGAAAAACTTGCCTTTGAAATCTGTTAAAACAGCAGCGACAGCGGCATCAATGGGTTGCTGCGCTCAGTGTATAGTGTATAATGTGTTTAGAAAATAATCCCAGATTTGTCTTTACCCAGAAATTAAGATTAAATAATAACACTTTAACTTTACTTAACTTTAACACAAAAGCATTTCAACCCACTTTACATAAGGAATAAAGCAGCTTTTAAATGAAAATAAAGAGTTAAAGAAAATTGATAAAGAAAAATTGTCGGAACAAAATCCATTTAGTAGGCTAGCTGTTCTGGAGCTTTTGACCATTTCCTTCATTAGCAGATAGTTTCCCAGATGTCGATGATTTGTAGATGTTACATTTTTTAACATTTTTCGGAGCACTTTCAGGACGAATTAGCTAACACGTGGAGATTCAAAGTTAATACTTGAAAACAATGTCACCGCAAGCTCCATTCAGTAGCTGTTCTGGAGCTTTCGATATTATTATTATTAGTTTAATGACAGAAATACACCCCGCCCCCCCCTGATTCACCAGACATTATAAATAACTATGACTGGAGCAGCTGGAGTATGCTGGTAGAGTACTGTAAAAGAGGGAGGGGTGCCAAGAGGGAAAAGGAAGGGAGGAAAGACAGAAGAGAAGAAAAGGAAGAGTGGGAGAGGGAGGACAACGGAGGGAGGGATAGGAGGAAGGAGTAAAGAAAGTTGCGGAAGAAGCAAAGAATGAGGAAGGAAGGAAAAAGTTGAACGAGAAAGGGAAGAAAATGAGGAACGATTAGTTCAGGGACGAATGAAAGGAGAAATGAAGTGAAGAAATAAAGGAAGCAGGGAGGAAACGAGGGAGGAATGTTGCATGGGCAGCTCTAAACTATTTCTTCTGGCATGGTGTCATCAGTTTGCGCTGCGTTCTCTCGCCGTGAGTTTAGAGTCCCCCTAAAACCACATCGTCACGGCCAGCGTCACCGACCGACTATTATTACACCGCTGTGCTAATGTTTGACTGGAGCTACAGAGAAGAGAGTGCATACCTTTACTAAGGCGGCACAATCCTATCAAGGTGTTAGAAATCAGATCTGTTTTAAAACACACATAATGAAAGACAAGCATGTTATGCCCAAGGGCTTAACTTTGGGTTCAACATTGGGGACATGTCCCGGGACATGTCTGCCATAAGCAAAACAACAAGCTCTACATATCTCAACTAGTTCGGTTGCATTAAATCATTCACTTTGTATAAAAGCACCAAATATGTAATGTATCAATCCCTTGTTCCCGTACAAAATGGATATTTATCTTCAGCAATTTGATAGTCATGCTACAATGTACAACTGTACTTAATCCAATATTATTCTGTGAAAATGATTGCAGGATTGTGTGTTGGTCAAATTTGTATTTTTCCGACTTTATTTTGTGGGTAAAAAGACTCTTCCAGAGCATCATGGGAAAGCTAAAACAACTTTAGCATCACAGCTTACGAGAAATGACTAAAACTGTATAATAAATATGGACAAACGACTCTCAATATTGGATCTAAGAGTTTGGATTTATTGCACAAACTCTCTGAAAGAATCACAAGTTCCGGGAAAAGAAGTGCAGACTTTGGACCAACAATTTAACATATGAACTCTCTTCATATGTATTCGCTCGCGACCGCTCACCAGTCGTACCCGCCTGCCGTTAAAGACGCAGACGATGAGTTGGGCGCAACCAAGGTGGATACAGAGGTGGAGCGGTTCAGGCCAGTTTTGATTATTCGGGGGGGTCCTTTGTTTTAGGAGTGTTTCATTTTTGTTTATCTGTTGATTTCTAAGAAAATGATGTGCCCAAACTACAGATTACATACTTCTTGGTTGTTGAAAGGCTTTTATTTTGGTGACAAAACTGATATAGGAGCAGCAAAAAAACAGGAAACTAAAAGGCTCACGCTGTCAATACGAAATGATAACAATGAAAATCTTTCCAGGAATCTCCAGCAAGCTTAATTTGCCTCTCAGTATCAGTAAATATCTCTGCAACATCTTGCTCTTCCTCTGTTGCTTCATATGAGAGTTTACTGTCATAATTAATAACAATCAAAGATAAAGATGGTTGTCGCTTCTCGTCAGTGACACCTTGAGTTTCCTCATCCTCAGGCTGTCGTTCCTGTAAACTGTAATCTGTGTATTATTACTGAAGCTTCATTAATAGTAAGCAGCATTTTTATATTACTGCTGGAGACCATTTTAACTACTATATATAGGAACGGTCGGATAGTTAAAACTGCATCATATTTTATGAACTGACCATATGTCTTGTTTGTAAAATATGAACCTGTAAAGTAACTCCAGCTGTCGGATAAATGTAGAGCAGTAAAAAGTAAATTCTTATAACCTCTGAGATGTAGTGGATAAGTATAAAGTAGCTTAAAATTGAAATACTCAAGTTAAGTAAAAGTACAGCAGTTATACTTAAACTCAAGGTCAAGCTTGTGTATTGTCAAATAGATTAAAAATTATAATTGTGCATTCAGATAAAATGAGTAAATGTACTTAGCTACTTTCCACAACCACTTGTAAATTTGTTTTCCTGGAAATATTACTCTAATGTTTTTAATTTAACTCTTTAAACACAAATACAACATAATTTACATACAGTACATACAGCCTTGGATGAACCAATGTGAAGCAATTTCCTAAATTGGCTGATGTAAAAGCCACAAACCTCACATACAGATAAAAGATAAAAGACACATACAATCTGATCACTCAGCCACAGATACAAGCTCCAAATTCATTTGAAATGCAGAAAACGTATGCAGACCTCCCGCTGTTTCTATGGAAGATACAGTACAATGAAACTTTAATAATCCCTTCAGGAAAAATGGGATGCTGCAGCAAATGAGAGAAAGAACAAAAGAGCAGAATAAGAATTCAAGAAACTGGGAATATTTATCTCCCTTTGTCACACTGCAGCTTTATAGGCTCATTGTTGGGCAACGAAGGATAAACCATGTTTCTGGCATTAAACTATTTGCACATGCTAATGCAGTTGTATACAGAAATGGAAGTACATGTTTTCTTATGTAAGTATTTTACTTTCATTTTCCGATTGCAGCAGGATTAAAGTTCACCAAATTGCAACAATCTCCACACCATCAAGTCATTTTTGTTGAGTCCTAAAAGTCCTATTGGCTTACGGGAAAAACAATCTACCTGTCCAGTGAGATATCTCGGCATCAGTCTTAGAGTAGCTCTCCTCTGACCTTTCGGACAGGAGTTTTCAGTTACTATTCATAACTACGCCTCATCAACTGAAACTCTGCTTTGTGGTGTTCCCCAATGTTCTTTCCTGGTAACATTTCTGTTTGCAATGTATACGCCTTTCTCTGTGGCAGATAATAAGTAATTTTCAAGATATCTCCTACCGTTTTTATGCAGACGATAGCCTCACAATGTTGCAAAAGTGTCTGTTTTATAAAGAGAATTGCTACAACTCCATGAAAAATTGGATGACAGATAATTTTCAACAGCTAAATTCTGACAAAAACAGAAGTTCTTATTTCTGTTGGCTTTGTCCCGACGACAACAGAAAGTCTTCACTGTCTTTCCTCCTCTGTTAAACCATAATCTATGGACCAGGCTTTGAATTTTGACCAGCATGTAAATCTTTTTTCTACCAGGAGAGGAACTTTGCTAAACTCAGGCCCCATTGTGTCTCTATAGCTGACACTGAAATGATTATTCACATATTTATTGTATTTTTCATAGCATTAAAAAGCCACTGAAGACCCACTTATGTAGACCTGCTTCTGTTAAGTTTTTTTGTATCTTTTTTAAGTGTATTTCTCTGACTGTAATTCCTGTCTGTTTTTTAGTTGCTTTTCTGTCTTTTGTTTGCGACAGCTACTTTTGAAAGGTGCTATATAATTAAACCATTACTCAACAAGGTTTTATTTGCACTTTGGGAGGTTAATTTCTAATAACATCACTGTTATTGTGATCACAAAGCAAACCAAATTTGAATTTAAGTTTAAAATGCAGTGAGAGCTCAACTTAGACTGCACAATTCTTCAAATCTGCTATGTTAATTCCAGAAATTAGCAAGTTTCAACATGCGTTTCAATCCAAATGTATTATTTTCTTCTCATTTAAATAAGTGTGGATACCCTAAAAAGTCCTGTCTCAGAATGTTGAGAAAGATTAAATGTTGCCCCCAGGCCAAACTTTCCACCAAATTACATTGGCATTTTATTAACTCGTTAAAATGTCCTGCTGACTCTCAAACAATGAAGTCAGACAGGACAGAAACAGGATGGGATTGTGCAAGACATTGGCAGAAAAACACGCCAGGGTGAATCCAAGTGAAAGCTGTGATTGCTCATTAACTTCACCTGTGAGGTTAAATTGCTTGCGGAAGCAGAAACAAGTCAAACGAGAAGTTGTCAGCCTTGAGGCGTTTGCAACACAACCGTTTCTGCAGCTTGATAGCAGGAAGATGATTAATGTAATGTTTGAAATTACATCCAGTACGAACATAATCAACTTCCTGTTTGGAGTTTCGTTCTTAAGCACACTAAAAAATGAAGCAATATCTGGACTGCGGACGGTTAGAAAGTAGTGAAGAAGTGTGAGAACTAAAACATTAAAAGTTTAATGATACCTGAGGGGGAAACTGGGTCACTGCAGCACAGTATGAGTCCACAAGGAGAACATTTACAGATTCCAGCTTCTGCAGCTTCGTCACACTAACACAGCACTTTGGTTTGGTTTAATCCTACTATAAAACAATAGAGAGATAATATATTTAAAAGTATTTTAGAAAGAGTATGGCGTAATTATACTTACTATACACACAAAAATTTAGATTTTTCATTAAATGAAAAAAAAGCATCAAACATAAGCTGTAATGCATAAAAAGAAAACTCAGGACAGAAAGGCTACAACCCAGTAAGAAAAAGTGAAAGTGGGTTACATCTGGTTGGGAAAGTGAAAGATATTTATAGATTTAAGTTTCTTTTTAACAGAAACTCATTGACCATATTTCAATGTGAAGCAGTTTCTTACTAGTGGAGTTTTAACCCTGACCTCTATAGACTCTTTAGACATCTGTCTTTAGTCAGTGCGTTCTGGGAAGTCACCACAACACATTTTCATATTGTTCCCTGCCTGGCGGCTGTCGTCGAGCTTCACCGCAGACTTTAAATATGACATGCAAATTCCAACTTGAGCACAGAAATCACGGCAACCATTAAAAAAGATGAACTATCCAACTGTGTTTTCACAACAATGTGCACAGTCGTCTTGACATCTAAATGTTTTGAAATATGAAATATTTATTCAATTTTACAGTTTTTTCACTAGAATAAAATATTGGGATTTCCAAAACTTCAGCGGTTCAGACCTCACACACGGTTTACAAATAATAGCTGTGAGCCTCAATGTCTCAATAGTTGACGACATTTCATTTATACAGCCCATAATCACTAATGTGCCTTAAGGGGCTTAAAGGTGCACTATGAGTTCCTGCATGGTGTCAGCACAATTTAATTTTTGTCTGAAATCGTAGGCATCTCTCCCTGATCCGCTAGCTGCCTGCCCCCTGAATACACTGTGAAAAAGCCCGGTCTCGGGAGACAACACAGGGGTCATAAACATCAAATAAAAACACTAGGGGCACAGGCTGTGCACCAAAATACAACAAAACACTCCAGCCAATCACCGACAAGATGGTTGTAGTGACAGTTAGTCATGACAGTTACGGAAACATGGGGGGGGAGGGGTGAGCTTGCTCTGTTATGTTTTGAATTTACTTGGAACGTCAACAGAAGTGACCACGCAGGAACTCCTAGTGCACCTTTAACAATCTGTCAGCCCTGTCTCTTAGAAATCCTGTTCCGATACAAAGTGCATTCTCAGTTACGTTTCACGGGAAACATGAAGCTCAATGGAGGACAGAACCCTCTTCCAGCAGACATGTAATAGATGCGTGTATATATCTGTTCAGAATAAGTCCCGCATTGCCAGACCTTCCTCCATAGCAAAGAAAGAGGAAGGTAACGGATATCCAGCCGAAAAGAAGGCAGAATTTCCAACGGCACTCTAGCAATGACGGAAGTGGAACGTCGTGGATATACCTAGACTAGTAGAGAATAGACCCAAATTACAACATGGAACATCAGGATGACAATAATATTAATAAATTGCAAACAAATATGAAGAGCAGTAAAATAATTACAATGATATACATTGGGGGGGGGGGGGGGGGGGCAATACATTATACATTATACGGAATGATCCCCCATCCCTATTTTCATATAGAACACATTTATGAAGGGTCAGCTGCCAAACTTGATTACAAACTTGTGATAAGACTGAACCACAACCCACAGTCTGTATCCCATGACCTGTGATCACTTGAACATCACACACACACAAACACACACACGCACACACACACACACACACACACACACACACACACACACACACACACACACACACACATGGTTTAGTCACCAAAATGTGGCTGCTCTATAATAACACCACAAAAGGCTGCTGATCTGTGACTCAGGGCAAAAAAGGAACAGCAAATAAAGGGAGGACAGGAGGGTAAAGAAGAGAAGGGGGCAGAGGGGGGGGGGAGAAGGAAAGGATGACAAGAGAAAGGAAAAGGAAGAAATGAAGAGAGAGGGGGTCATGATGTAGGGACTTGATGATGGAAAGGTTGAGGAGGAATGAAGGGAAGGAAGAGTGCTTATTGACGGCATTTCATGAGATAAAGAAGACCACACTTTTGTATTTTCACTTAACTCAGTTTTCAACACAAGGTAAGTTAACGTGGTCATATTTGAAGGTTCGCACCCACATTATATGATGGATGTGAATGAGAACCGATTGCGGCCTGAAAAGGTAAAATAATCTCTGAAATTTCTAAATCCCATCAGCATAATTTACAAAATAGAAAGCTTGGGGTTGAGTTAAAAGTCACGTGTCGTACTTTAAATAAGCTAAATATAAAACAAGCTCATTGCTTGGTCACTCCGAGGAGCTGTCCATGTAAAACGGCTCACGCCTCACCTTCCACTGTGCGTGCGACCTGTCAGTCTGTTCAGACAACATGCCTGGAGGTTACACTTTCAACGAGTGTTGGCTAAAAGACAACAAATTCAAAACTAATCACACATAAATGTAGATCAAACGGTTTTCCTTTTAAATTATATGAAGCAGGTCGTAGGTACTTAGAGTTAGGCAGACACCATTGTGATAAACTATTATGCTCATTTTCAGGTTCATAGTTGTATTTTGAGTTTATACCAGAATAGGTTTACATGGTTTAATAAAAAAACACCATATTTTTGTTGTACTGCACATTGCTGCAGCTCCTCTTTTCACCCTGTGTGTTGAGCTCTCTGTTTTAGCTACATAGTGAGACATCTCACTTCTGTTCCATCTTTGTTGGGAGTCGCCCATGCTCAGTAGCTAGGTAAGGACTACTAGCTAGAAGCTAGCGCTGCTAGCGGTTAGCCACCTCGTTCTCAATGGCAAAACACTGCTACAAAAAAAAACACGAGTTCACCCTAATCTATAAAATAAACTGTATAGAACTACTTACATGTCCCTGTTCTGCAGGTATTCCACGCAAAGTTGGAAGTGCGCCATCAGTTAGAAGAAGTCTCAGGCTAATCCTGCCTTGTACAGCTGATGTGGTATTAGCTAAAGTGGTTAGCACACACCAAATGTTTTTTGGCGATGATGTAGAAAGCCCTGCCGATTTTGAGCAGCTCACCCGGAGACTGAAGGCAGAATACATTCAGAAACCATATCTCACTCAGAACACCATGGATGTTTTTTTTTTTTTCCAAGTTTGTATGCGTGTGGAAGCACCAGAGACAAAAAATAACACCCCAAATCCCAGAAAAAGTGATATTTTCATAATATGGGCACTTTAGAAAGCTTCAAAATCCACCTTGAAAGTGCTTGAATTTGACTTTGCAAAAAGTACAACGTTAAGAACCCTGTGAAAGCTTTATCCGAGCTAAGCTATGAATAATAAAAGCCATTTCCAAGGAGAACATTTAATTCTAATTCTAACGTGAAAGCATTTTCAATTGACTTTATTAACATGCTGCTATGATAAGTATCATATACTATATCACTTTCTTATCTTTGCTCATGATCATTATTTAAGTTTCTTACAGCAGCAAAAGAGGATGAAGTCCCCCCCTCCAAATGCAGCTGATTATAAAAACTGTAAGTCACAAAATCCATTATTGATTATTAATAGAGCAAAATGTGCGAAGGTCCTTGGATCTGGAGGACATAGTGGCAGCATTCGCCGCAGCCAAGGCCCGAAAGCAGCATTTTGTAGAGTTCAAAACATAAAAGTGATAAACACTGGTTTTACACCATAACATCAGCCAACACTTAAAAATATAATGCACTATGTAGGGCTATTTATGAAATACTCTGTAATTTCTTCTGTGACCGGTGCAATATGCCATTTCATTTTCATCTGTATATTCATCTGTATATCTGTATATGTTCTTGGCACCTGTATAAAGAAGTGTTTATAGTTTACATTTTACCATTATGACTCTTAATTTTCTGTTTTCTATTATATTTTTGTGTGTATATTTCTATTCTATTCATATTTAATGAGTATTTTTCTTATTTGTTGTGTTGCATTTGAGCTGCTGACAAGAATGGAATCAAAATCCAATTAATTTTTCCAGTGTGGGATCAATAAAGTCTATCTTATCTTTTGAGGGCCCCCCCCTGGGAATTTTTGCCTAGGGCCCCAACAGACCCTAGAATTGCCACTGTACAGACAGACAGACAGACAGACATATATATATATATATATATATATATATATATATATATATATATATATATATATATATATATATATATATATATATATATAAGCACCTGGCAAAGTACTCAAATCTTCTGGGGGAGTTCCTGCTGCACTAGGTGTCTGGAAAACACACACACACACACAATCCCTGTGTTGCGGCTGGTATCAGATACGCAGTGCTGTATCAGTTGGCTTTAAACCAAATTGCAATGAGGTGTGAATTAAGTTTCATGGGAAAAAAACACCTTACTGTGACGGTGAAGGTGTTGTGGGGGCAGTGGGAAAATCAAACAGTGGGACTTGTTTGGTCAGTGAACTGTTGCAAAGGCAAAAACACTTGAATCACACTGTTTATCTTCTACGGCCTTAAGCTCACATTAGTCGGCACAATGTGGTTCCTTTTCTAAAAGATGGCGCCTGTACCTTTGACACAGTCCCCTTCCATCACACTGTTACACTCAGCGGTGGCATTACTAAAAGCCCACAAATGACACGTACGCAGCCACAACCACCCACTGTGTTAGGTTCAGGACCAGGATACTCAACTTTAGCATGAAAAGCTTCCTCTTTTTTTAGGGAGCCAGAGTTTATTGTCTGCATGAAAAAAAAGCCGCAAGGCAACAAATATTGCTTTTTTTCTAGTGAGAGAAACAAAGAAAATCATCACAAAGATCAAACACATACTTTAAACAGAGATATAGAGAAGTATGCAATAGAGTTCATGTGATACAAGAGTCCAGGGGCGATACATTATTGATGTAACTCTTAACAAGTCTTATTAGCATCGTGGCTGGATTAGTGAACAGGCTCACTGGGTGCAGGACCACAAAGAAATGCAAAAGCAACCATAAAGAGACATGAAGCAACCACAAAAAAAAACACTGACGTGAATTGACTACAAAAAGAAATAAGAGACAACCACAACTAGACGCGAATCGACCACCAAGAGACACAAAAGAATCACAAAGTATTATAAAAAAAAGGCCACAAAATGACACGATACAAATGGTGCTTACCCACCGCCAGTGCCAGCTCTGCTCGGCCCGGCTCGATTAGTGACGATCCTCTCCGACCAATCAGCAGTCTGCAGGTTTTCACGTGACCTTTTGGTATCGCCTCAGCTCGCTTGGAACCTCGACGGAGGTGATACTAAAAAAACAGTACCAAAAAAGGCGAGTAGAGTAGAGGCGAGTCGAGCAGGTACCATGTGATGGAAAAATGCCATAAATAAGGGACCTGTTGGCAGGTACCAGGGACTTTTTTTCATAATGGAAAAAAAAAAACAGGCAAGTTGAGGCGAGTTGAGGCGAGTACCATGTAATGGAAAAACGCCAAAAGAGAAACAAAGAACCACAAAGAGATGCAAAACGACCACAAAGAGACACAAAAGAACCCCAAAGTAACTCAAAAAGGCCAGAGAAAGACTAAATGAACACAGAAAGACGCTAAACGACCATAAAGAGACACGAAGCGGCCACAAAGAGACGCAAAACACCCCACAAAGATAAACAAAAGAATCACAAAGTAACACAAGGCCAGAAAAAGAAAAAGCCCAAAGAGAGACGCAAAACGACCACAAAGTAGAAAATAAAAGGCCACAAAAAGACACTAAATGACACCATACAAAGGGGAAAATCACGTAGGACATTCCCCGAACGCAAACTGTCTTCGGTGAAAGTGCCTTGAAAGTTTTTGCACCCTCATCGTGATATAAATTGCAGAATCATCTTAAATTACACTACCTACCAACAATGAGACAGTTTAAATATTATTTATTTGAGTACTAAATGCACATGTGCTGTTAATGAGCGCTGCTGGTGATTATGTTGAGATGATGTTATCTTGCCAACTGTCTTTTTCTGTTTTCGGTTGTCTGTTTTTCAATGTATATTTTAATATAAAACTATTATACTGCTGTCTTGGCCAGGACTCCCCTTGAAAAAGAGATTCTGAATGTCAATGGCATTATTTCCTGGTAAATAAAGGTTCATAAAAATAAAAAATAGATGCAAAACAACCACAAACAAAGGCAACAATCATGAGAGACACAAAACGACCACAAAGAGAAACAAAATGACCACAAAAAGACGCCAAACAACCACAGAGTAACAAAAAGACAGAGGCTCCACAGAGGGAAGCTAAATGAGCTCTCTTTCTGTCTGGATGTTGGAAGGGTGGTGGGGGGACTTTTTACATGTCTGTAATCAAGGGGATCATTGTCTCATCATCTGTTTTTGGCTGTAGACGGTTTTGGAGTCACAAACAGCAGCTATTTATTGATTTTATTACATACCGCAAAATTTAAAGTTGCTTATTTGGAATTGATTAATTCACTACACCGAATAAACAATGTATAACTCTTAATGAAGGAGTAAAGTTGGTTGGAAATCAAACATGTCTAAACCCACCCCCTGCATGAGTCAAATAGAGAAGACATTATATGTTTCCATGTCAAAGATGGGAATTATACACATCCACATATATTCCAAGTCAGCCAATTCTGTCACGTGAAGCTGCTGACTTCCCTTGTTTACAACCTTCAGCCTGTTCCGAAACACTGAATCATCACTCTGATGTCGGTCCATATGATGAATCATAATCACATCAATCTAGTTTCACATGGGCCTGGTCTTCATCTCTGCTCTGTTTGCTGTGAATGTCACTGCTGTCGAGACGTTGGCACGTTGATAGAACGGTGAAAAGATTGGATTTGTGCTCTCATTGAATCTAGTGGTGTGATGTATGTTGTTTGAAACACTGTGTTGCTGCTATTTTGGCCTAGCCTGGTCCTACCAGACTCTGGTCCATTAGCCTGGTCCTACCAGACTCTGGTCCATTAGCCTGGTCCTACCAGACTCTGGTACACTAGCCTGGTCCTACCAGACTCTGGTACACTAGCCTGGTCCTACCAGACTCTGGTCCATTAGCCTGGTCCTACCAGACTCTGGTACACTAGCCTGGTCCTACCAGACTCTGGTCCATTAGCCTGGTCCTACCAGACTCTGGTCCATTAGCCTGGTCCTACCAGACTCTGGTACACTAGCCTGGTCCTACCAGACTCTGGTACACTAGCCTGGTCCTACCAGACTCTGGTCCATTAGCCTGGTCCTACCAGACTCTGGTACATTAGCCTGGTCCTACCAGACTCTGGTCCACTAGCCTGGTCCTACCAGACTCTGGTACATTAGCCTGGTCCTACCAGACTCTGGTACACTAGCCTGGTCCTACCAGACTCTGGTCCATTTCATTAGTCCAGAGAGTCTGGCCTCTCTCCATTAACAAGTGTTAACTTCCTTGAAGGCGGGTACTCTGTTGAAGTTTAAAACTATTGGATCTGCCCCGAGCCACTCTGGATCTGCCAGAACCAATCGCTAACGTTTGGTCGTGATGTCGGCTTAGCATCACTAGCGTTAGCCTTAGCCAACTCCTTCACCACTAACGCACACAACTCAGCAAAGATTGGTCTTGCTCGGGCTTTAACTTCTGGATATTCGGCAGCGTTGCCACAACGGACCGAATGGCTTCACTTGCATCTTTCTCCGCCGCCATTATGGAACTACAACTCAAACTAGCGCACGGCCTCAACGTCATCGTTCTCAGCCACTCCCTCTATTCGCTGATTGGACCGGTAAAGATTTGGCCGGAGAAAACCCAAGAATATACCGCAAACCCAGACGGATTACTGAAGGGAAATTTTTCCGAAGTTTTTTCACTGCTTTTGACACTTTTTAAAACGTTTTTGTGAAATTTTTTCCAACGTTTTAATTCATGGTCAATGAACGTAATTTATATTACTTTATACCTTAATTTTTTTTGTTTAAACAAAAACACAGAACTTTAATTTTTCAATTATTTTGACTAATAGTTAAGATCAGAGGATGTTGAGTGGATCACAGTTTATGTCAAAACCAATTTTTTTTAAATGCTATAAAATGTAATAAAACACCCAACATTCAATGGAATTAATTGTTCATTTTACCTGCGAAGAATGTTTTATGGCTTCCATACATCCATGTTATTTTTGGACAAAATGGATGAAAGAAACCCATATTTCTGATACAAAAAACTTTGAAAATGGGTCAAATTTTGCTACACAAGGGTTAAGGTTTCATCGAGCACATAGAGGCTCATTGCTAATGCAGTGAGGCCATCAGACACGACGAGATGTGAACACAGCTGACCATTGACTGTATTCTCTGAAAGCTGCCGTGTTCTCAGCTCTTCTCTGTGTTACGGTCGGTCCTCAGCTCGCCTTGCAGCTCCGTTTCAGCAACGCAGAGAGTTACCGGAAAGCTGTGAATCACTCCGATCGAAAATGCAAATGATCCCGGCCGGCTGCGTTTACCACATTAACATGAGCTGCGATGCAATGCATTATCCATCCATCCATCCATCCATCCATCCATCCATCCATCCATCCATCCATCCATCCATCCATCCATCCACCCGCCTCTTCTCAGTGGCATGATGCTGGGGAAGGGAGAGAGGGAATGAGAGAGGGAGGGAGGGAGGGGGGAGAGGGATAGGGAGGGAGAAGAGGGGGATTTCCCGGACCCCCCGTGACAAGAAGAAGAGGAGAAGGAGGAGGAGGAGGAGGAGGAGGAGGAGGAAGAGCTTCCCGGAAAGAATGACGCAACCTGGAACCTAAAGGAAAAGAGGGGGAGGGGGACACTTTACTACCCAAATAATAGAAAGTAAAATGAAAGAAAAAATTTCCAAAAAGAAAAAAAGAAGGTGACATAAAAGAGTCCTCATTTCATTTCAGTGTGTTATTGTTTTTGATCTGAATGTATTTATTAAAATGTGATCAAATCTAACTATTACAGATTAGTAATTCATATTCACAGTTGAATTAGAAGTACTCTGTTTATAATACCTATGAATACTATTTATATATATATATATATATATATATATATATATATATATATATATATATATATATATATATATATATATATATATACTAATATATTGCATACTTCTCTACATCTCTGTCTAATATATATACTAATGTTATAGCATAATTAATTTCATATTCATCTATATTATGGGCTATTTTTGATTTTATATCATATTTGATTTATAAAATAATGAATTAATTGCCTCATATTTTTATAACTTTGCAGCATAAATACATAGATTATCGTGTTGATGTCTCCTCCTCCTCCTTCTCCTCCTCCTCCTCCTCCTCCTCTTTTATTCTCAGCAGGAGCGGATTACGTCACCCTCTTCCTTTCCGGGAAATAATGCCCTTCATCCTCTCAGTGGCTTTACCGGGCAACCAGCAGGGAACCAGGAAAACAGAGACCGTGTTAGGGTGTACGGGAAGCGTCCTCTCCTCATCCTCCTCTTCACCAACAACACTTCTCATCATCACCATCAGCCCTTTTTATTTCATCATTCATCCGAACATTTCAAAACTGCAGTCTCAGGAAACAACCGTAAACAACCAATCCTTTGTTTCCTGGACTCTGTGGCTGGAGGGCTGGATGAGTCCACAACAGCAGAGATCTTCAACAGAGGGATCCGGGACCCCTAGGGCAGGGGTGTCAAACTTGATTTCATGAAGGGCCACACTGGAAAATGAGAATCACATCCAGGGCCAGCCATGTAAAGTTTACTGATATGTGCCGGAAACTCGACGGAGGTGATACTAAAAAAAAAGGACCTGTTGGCAGGTACCGGGGACTTTTTTTCATAATGGAAAACCAAAAAAGGCGAGTAGAGTCGAGCCGAGTCGAGCAGGTACCACGTGATGGAAAAACGCCAAGAGGTAGCCATCCACAGATCCAGTTAATCCTAAGGATTCACTCTGCCACATGTTTAACATTAAAATATGATTTATTAAAGGTGCCGTAGGTAGGATTGGGAGGATCCAGGACTTAGCCAAACATTTTTTTACATCAACAACTTCTCAGTCCTTTCCCCCTTTCTGCTAAAGCCCAAAAACGATCTCCTAAGCCCCTCCCCCCACAAGGGAAAATGAATGCATGTGCATGAGCAGTGATTGACACACAGTTAGACACCCCTACTGCATCTTTAAATCATGGCAACAATCATTTTAAAAGCTTAGTATTATATGCATAAAAAATGGATGTATAAAGGCTTTAGGACACCCACATATTATTGTAGGCCCAGTTTAATATGCAACTTAATTGTATAAAACATATGTAGGGGGTCCCTGCTCCATCTCTCTTTCAGTTAAGGCTTGTGTGTCAAACTCAAGGCCCGCGGGCCAAATCCGGCCCCTCGCAGATTATGATCCAGCCCGCATATCAATTTAGGTTCACAATACATTTTGGCCCACCTAGTTTTTTCACTTTTCCTGACGTTTTTGTCACTTTTTCCGACGTTTTTGGGCACTTCTTCAAAAAAAATTTTTAATTTCTCCTGACGTTTTTGTCACTTTTTCCAACACTATTGTCACTTTTTACGATGTTTTTGGGCGCTTCTTTTCTATAATGGTTGAGGAACTTTCTCCTGACTTCTTTAGGACTTTATGTGGACCAAACTGTAAGTGAGAAGACTATATGACACATGCGATAATACAGTCAAATATATTTAACTTTTTTGATTAAATAAAAGCCTATCAATAAACTAAACATGTCCGGCCCTTGATGTGATTCTCATTTTCCAGTGTGGCCCTTAGTGAAGTTGAGTTTGATACCCCTGAGTTAAGGGGTCCTTGGGTTAAAAAAAATTGAAAACCAGTGCACTTTAGCAACCTGCAAACACACTACAAAAATAATTTGGTTTAAATAGCTGACACATTATTGTGTGTGGGCTGTCTCTGTAGAAATCGAATAAAAAAGGGTCAGTTGAGACATTCAGAAAGATGTCGAAGAAAGAAACCACATGCACACGCTGCTTCCAAACTAGCTAGGGCGACTTAATAAGGGCATAATGTTCGAACAACAAGGCTATATAAAATGTCAACTATCAATGTGATATGTCCTCATAAAGATAAGATAAGATAAGATAAGATAGACTTTAATAATCCCGCACTGGGGAAGTTTTGTGCTACAGCAGCTCAAAATTTTTTTCACAAGCAATAATAATAATAACACAAATACACATTAAGTAGACATAGGAGGAACAATATACATAAAGTATAAGAAATAGAAAAAATAGAATTACTTATAATAATAATAGTAATAAAACAAACTTACTGTATTTACACAATAAACACCCTTATATATTAACAGACAGTATATAAACAAATATACAGATGAGTAAGGTGCGGATGAATAGGAATGACGTATTGCAAAGTTGGAGGTAACACAGAGTGATGAATAAATAAATATGTATAGTGCAGAATATTGTCCAGTGATGGCTCACATTGATAAAAACAATCACACGGCTCCTTTTTCTTTTCACTTTCTCTTCTTCTCTCTTTATAAGAAACTCCCTAGTATCACGATTCTGTTCCCTCATAGTGAAACTTAACCGCTCCGCTATCATGTGTAGGCTGAAAGTCCACAAACCAAAAACACTCTGCAGTCCATGAAGAGTAATAACAGCTGGCAGCAGGTGAAAGTGAGAGTACGGTGGTTAGCCAATGTGGTTTTGTTTTTTTGTTTTTTGCCCTGCGGTCTCCTCCAAGTTTGAATTGAATGTGTTTATTTAAGACTCAAGGTTCCCAACTGATAGAAAACAATAAAACATGATTTCTTTGTCCCGAGGGAAACACAACTTTAAAAGATAAAAAAAGAACCAGTGAGAAAACCGCAGACTCAACTCCAATGGTTATTATAAACAGGCCTTTGATTGTTTCTGGTAGTGTTGGTCTCTGACACTTGGCTAATGAGATGACTTTATGTTGCTTCTTACAGTTTGCTCATCATGTGTGATTTACTAAACATTAGGCAACACTGACATAACTTGAAAATGATAATTTTTGTTGATTTTTTTACATCTTCTTATATTCTCCTTTTAAGGGTATGTCCATATAACTGATCCCCAGAGATCATTTGGCCCTGAAGCTAAAAAGTTGAAGTTCGCTTTGTGAAATTCCTCAAATCTCGTGAAGGTGAAAACGTGTAAAAACGTTGCTGTGGTGCCTGGAATGAGTTTACAAAAGTGTTAGGTTTCACAAAAGTAGTGTGATGTATGAATAAAATAATAAATACATGTATAGTAAATGTCTAAAATTATATTTTGTAACATCGCTTTTTGAGTAGGAGTGTAGTCTCTTAATACTATTGATAATCTGTGCAATTCCACTACTGTGCAATACCTGTATACTGTGCAATATCATTACTCTCATTGTCTAATATCTATTACTCATTGAATATGATCACCACTATTGGGCGATATTCAAACAATGTGCAATAACCCACACTGCATATCACACTATATATAAAACCATATTCTTTTTTTGTATATGTTTATAGCGTCTCAGAACTGTGCACCTTACCCCCCTTTTTTTACACTACATATTTTATTCCATGTTATGTTTTTTACGTACATGTTGGCACTGGAAAATGAGTTGCTATTAATCTCATTGTACATGTGTTTGGTGACGATAAAAGGCATTCTATTCTATTCTATCCCTACATAAATAATGTCAAAATAATATGACAACCATCTGTTTTTGTTTTTTTGAAATCTTGGCAAACAAACACAGGAGTTTGGTGGGTGTGAACACACAGAGCTCGCTAAGAAACCCTTCAAATATAAAAATAGAGAATGTGATATTTAGCCGGCGGGTTAGCGCTCCGATCATACGGTATTAATAGTCAACAGGGTCAGCGATGACTTCACGTCGCAGCATCAATCTGGATACCACACTGCCCTCTTAAACCTTTCAACACTGTCTGCCTGCTGAGAGAGAGAGCGAGAGAGAGAGAGAGAGAGAGTTCTGTATTCTGTTGTCATTTCCATGGTAAATGTTTGTTAATTGGTGTATTCTATAATTTGTTATCTGTTTTTATCCGTTCATCTTTTTTTTTTTACATGTTTTGTTTGCCACATTTGGTGCTGATGTCTTTGACAAGGCCTCTGTTGCAAAAGAGGTTTCCAGCCTCAAGGCACTTAGACCATGGCTACATTTTGATTTAAAAATGAATATCTTTTTGCTATGTTTATGCTCTGGGTGTTTCTGAGCCCCTAAACCGGAGACATTTGAAAACACTTCTCACCCCGTTTTGGTTTGGAATCTGCGGGGTTGTTGTTGCAGTCTCAACGGAGACCTTTGGCAACACCGACACTGACGCCGATGTTTTGCCGCCTGATTGGGTCTTATCTAGCCAGGATGCCAGACGAACGTAGCCCCGCCCACAACATCTGAGGTCGGGAAGTTGGGTCTGGACTTGATCCGTTGTGGAGCAACTATGCTCCAACCAGAGCTGTTCGGACCAATCAAAATTGGTCAGGGCGGGCTTTATACGATGATGGACAGATGATCAACAGAAATGTAATCAATCACGTCATGAAAAGAGCGCTTGGGTTGAATTTGTTTACAATAAAGATGGCCGCTAGGGTGACCAGATGAGAATGGGTAAAATTCGTTTGTGGTGCTGATTTTTTTTTTGTATTGGTCTTCTTAATGTTCTATCAGACTATAATTACTTGAGAGTAAAAAAAAACAACATATACCATTACAAAAATCTAGGTTTCATTAAAGTTGTGTGTTAAACAAGATGAAGAATTGTTTTTTTTTTGGCTATACATGGCTAGGCTATATGTAGTTTGCTGCTAAAGCATGGAGCCTGAAGTCGGACCCCCCCACATGTGAAACACCAAACTCCTTCCTATACATTGCAAAACGCTTTGTTTGCATCGCGGAAAACTGCAGTAATCCAGGGGTATTCCCCTACCCAGTCCTCCACGTACCTGCAGAGACGTTTTTGCTTTTTAGCTACGTGTTGATCTTGATCGGGTCCCGGGACACCAGCCTGAGCCTCCATTTAAAAAATGAATGAATGAAAATTTGCGTTGGAACTTGCAGCCAATGAGCAGTCGATGGGAGCAGGCTGCATGATGACTCAATCACCATGAACAGTTTTTAATGTTCTATCAGACTAGAACTACTCGAGAGTCAAAAAAAATACTCGAGAGTCTGCTTTTGATACTTTGCTCTAATTTTCGGGACAATTAGGGCAGGATTCAGGATTCAGGACAACTGCTTGGATTCGGGACGTCTGGTCACCCTAATGGCCGCATACACGCTGCCTCCTGTTTATGCCCAGTATACCAGAATGTTTCATTCAACAACACAGGACATACAACCAGGAGACCGGGGATCGTGTCCCGCGTGTCACGTTTCCTAAACCCAACCATAACTGTCCCGGTCTTCTTTTCCTAAACCCAACCTTCCCGTTCTACTTTTCTTAAACCCAATCGTCCCGTTGTTGTCCCGCGTGTCAGGGAAACGTAAGCCCACCCACAACCTTCTCCTTAACTTAAGGCAGTGGTTCCCAACCTGGGGTCCGGGGACCCCTCAGGGGTCTTTATCTGGTTTGAGGTTGTATAAGGTTGTATAATTATGATAATACACTAGAATATATAACGTATACAAAAGTCTGTATAAAAACTATATATTTTTGCTCTTGCTTAAAATTGTAGGCAGACTACTTAGTAGGCCAAACCTCTGGGACCTCTTAACCTGGGACCCTTGCTGTCATCAGGTCAGCTGCTAGCTGCTATCTATTATCTGCTAACTGCTAGCATCCTCGTCTTTCCTGCCGCCACGGCATCACTATTTTATGAATGAAACACGGTGGAGAAACGTAAAAGTGCTGATGACTCCTCTGTATCAAAAAAGAAAGTAAGGTAGTAAGCTTTTTTTAGACATAGGTGGGGGGGTGCCAAGGAAAAAAGGTTGTGAACCACTGACTTAAGGGGCAGTGTTCATTTCACGGAATTCTGTGAGATCTGGTTGTTGTATCCGTCAGTACTCTACATCATTTCCCGCACACACACACACACACACACACACACACACACACACACACACACACACACACACACACACACACACACACACACACACACACACACACATGCCTGACGCTGTCACAGCAGTTTCACACGAATCAAAAGCAGAAGAAAGTCAGAACTGAAAACATGAAGTGGAGCTCCTGCTCTGTGAGCTCTGACATACTGTCACATATGTATATGTTGTGACCATATTTAGCAGACGCAGATAGAAAGGGACACGTGTGAAGGCTATCAATGGTTGTTAATACATGTCGGTCGCCAGCAACTGCTTTGACTGAGGCTCAGACACACGACACCTGCAACGTATGGTGTCTAGTTAATTATAAAATGTTTGCGTGCCTAAAATTCCAAAAGGTCTTTTTAATCTTTTGAATGACGTTATTTCTGCATAACTATATCTTACAATTGCACCTTAAAAACACTCCAGTTAAACTGTTGTTAGCTTCACAATCCCAGTTTGAGGTTAAAGGGCTGAGGGCAGAGAGATAAGATGAAATCTGGGTCGGGGATCCTCCCTTAGGTTGAGTTACACAAACGAAAATGGAAACAATCTCATATTTTGTGTTTGCGTAAGGGTTTCCACTGTATAAGGCCGGCTGTAGATCTCAACACTGTTTGTTTAAATATTAACTGTTTTATGGCTTTTTACTGTAGGCTCTTAAGCACCATGGCATCCCAGGTACACAAACACACACACACACACACACACACACACAATGCAAAGGCTTTCCATAATGGGAAGATATCATGGAGGTGTTTTCATAACTTAGTCAAGGCTTCTCTGGGGAAACAAGGCATGGTCCAGGGTGGATAAAAACACACACACACACACACACACACACTACACACACACACACACACACACACACACACACACACACACACACACACACACACACACACACACACACGCATGAACACACACGCAATGTGAAGGCTTTCCATAATGGGAAGATATCATGGAGGTGGTTTCAGAACTTAGTCAAGGCTTCTTTGGAAACAAGGCATGGTCCAGGGTGGATAAAAACACACAGACACACACACATTAGTTGGTTTTACTATCTTTGTGGGGACCCATCATTGACATAATGCATTCCCTAGCCCCTTACCCTCACCTTAACCATAACCACTAAATGCCTAACCTTAACCCTTACCCTCACCCTAACCATAACCTGGTCCAGCATTTTGGTCCCCACAAGGCTGTGCAGACCCCACAAGTATACTGTATTCTCCGGTTTTTGGACCCCACGAATATAGTAAAACAGGTACACTCTCACACACACACAAACACAACCACACACACACACAATGCGAAGGCTTTCCTGATGGTAAGATATCATGGAGGTGGTTTCAGAACTTAGTCAAAGCTTCTCCAGAAACAAGGCATGGTCCAGGGTGGATAAAAACACACAGACACACACACACACACACACACACACACACACACACACACACGCACACGCACACGCACACACACCACATAGATAGCTGGAAGTTTCAACATCAGGCCTGCTGCAAGTCATATTTCCTCTTATGCAATTCATTTCAAGTAAAGCCATGACCCCCCATTACACCAACATGTGCAGGGTTGATTTTGACATTTCACAATTCCTACCCAACTCCTTATGCAACATCGCTACTGAGAAAGACTGGATTTAGCGAAAGTGAAAGTTGAACTTTTTGATTGTAGACAGACGAAACTGGAAGTTTCGAGATTACCACAGCTGGAGGCTTTTGAGCGGGAAATGACAGGAAATGGATGACGAGGAAGGAAAAGAATGAAAGAAGGGGAAGGCAGAGGAGGAAAGAGCTCAATGTACTCATAACATATAGTAATAGTAATACCAGCCGCTGGTTTACTAGTTCTTTTGAAGCTGGAAGAGTGGTGAAGAGTTTGTAGCTTGTTTGTTCAAAAAGAACAGAAAAGAGACGGTGCGGCCGCAGATTTTGGAGCATATTTTAGGCATATTTTGGTTAAACTAAATGTTTATCGTGACATATTCAGCGTATGGATGAACTGAGCTTTTTCCCCGAGGGTGAAAACGGTTTGAATTCTGTAACCGACACGTAAATTCAAGTTAAGCGAAGTTGCTGTCCTATACGAAGGATAAAACCACTTTTTTTTTTTCTTTCAACAAAAGATTATTCTTTTGGCAGTTTATATTTCATAAGACCGGTCCACATGTATTTTTGTAAACCTGTTTTTTTTTCCTCAAAAATCACGTCCGCACAAGCACTGTTTAAAGAATCCCAAAGCAATCCCCCTCAATAATCCATTCTGGGGTTTTTCTGTTGCTTTTTTGGACATTTTGTTGCATTTTCAATGTTTTTCTTGCATTTTGTTGCTTTTTTCGATGGTTTTTTTGGACTATTTTTTCGACATCTTTGTCGCCTTTTAAGAGTTTTTTTTTCAACGTTTTTGGGGCTTTTCCCAAAGATTTTTATTGCCTTTTTTCAAGCCCCCCCCCCCAAGGTTTTTGTCTCTCTCTTTTTTTTTTTTTTTTTAGTTTATTTAAAACAATCTTTTCAATGTTTTTGTCGCTTTTCTCAATACGTGCATACCTGTCCCAGGACCTCCCTAGACAGTTAGAGATCTCAACCCCCCCTAAATTACCTGATATCCAATCGGTACATAAACTCCAGTACTTTCCGATACTGATACCAGCATTTTAGGCAGTATCGGAGGCTTTTTACATTACGTTACATGTTATTTAGCTGATGCTTTTCTCCAAACGCCTCTGGAGCAGCTATGGGTTAAGTGCCTTGCTCAGGGACACATTGGTTGATGTATCGCAGTGGGAATCGAACCCAGATCTCCCACACCAAAGGCATTGGTCATAACCACCACGCTTTGCCGATACTGGTATCGGTATCAGAACATCTGTAATTTTTTCGGTAGCAGCTACTCACTGCCCCTTCTCAGAAAATCCACCATCTGTCTCAGCAGGTGAGTAAACAAGATCAACAAATGAAGACCAATTAAGAG